>PNEQ01118787.1:51268-62381 GCA_003012365.1 Medauroidea extradentata
ATTATTAATTTAAGGGATTGGTGTTACTTTTATAACATTTTTGAATTTCCCCCCCCCTCCCTCCTTCCGTACACAAATCCTGGGTATGCAGCCCTGCACCTGCCTTCCTTCTCCTCCAAGTCTGTGTAACAAACACATCTACATTTGAAGGCAGATTGTGGAAACACAAGGAAAATTAATATGTTACTAATTGGCAACATAATATCCTGTCTCGTATTTTTCATGTAAATTTGGAATTTTCACTTTTGTTCTTTTTTGGGGAAAAAAATAAAAAAACATGGAAATTAAGACTGCCTTTTAGTATCTTAAACAACAAACTTGCTTGCCAGTTCCTTTGAATAGGTAGCTATGGTAAGAACTTACCAGGTATTTACACTGATAAATTGCTCATATATTTACCCAAAATTACCTTAATTACTCAGCAACATAAAAATCTACAATTTTACAGCAACCACATAGGTACAATTAAATGTGATCTGCTAGCTGGCTAAGTAACAACAGAGGTAGGCATGACAAAAATCTTATAACAATGACAGAGGCACAACCTACTACAATGCAAGTAAATACTAAAATATGGATACAATAAAAAGGAATAAATTTATAACTGAAAGCAAATAGTGTACAACCAAGGATAATTAACTATGGAGCCAAGTTGAAAAAGGTAATGCAAGTATATTTTCAGAACAAAGGAATTTTTAGCACCTTCCTAAGGTAACGGGTCTGGTGTGGATATAGACGTAGCGAATTGATGTTGATGATGATGATGTCCCTATGCGCAGCGCCAGATGTAACAGGTCTGTTGTGTGTAGAAGTGGAGTGTTGATGTCGATGTTGTAGATGACGTCCCAGTTCACGGCGACCCTTGTCTGGTGGTACAGTAGCCTTTAAGTCCCACAAGTTCGGGCGACAATTAACGCGGGCGCAAGGGGGGGAACATGTTGACGATGATGACACTGATTCAGTAGGTGAGTCGGACGGGATATGGGTGACAAAGTTACTGGAGTGGACCGGCTAGCAGGGAGAGCTGAGATAGGATGGATAGTGGGGTAAAGGGCACACTGCGGAAGCTGCGGAGGAAACCCCCTTTTCTGATGATCCCAGGGTCGACAGGCCGACGACCACGGGGCAGGCTACGTACCAGTGGATTATTGCACCCTCAAACGACGGATCTTTGGGAACTTGTTAGGGCCAGTCCCCACGCCACAACACACACAAAAATTACGATAAGCGTCACTCGGGACGGGGTGAGCCAAGAACACTACTTGCAAATAAAAGACGCAGATAATTGTTTTGAAGTTTACTCACCATGAACAAAAGACTGGTACTCGCAGAAGGCCAATGCCAGTTAAGCGGATCTGGAGCACAAACCTCTCCAGTAGGTGACGCGGTAAAACAGCACGGGGCTGGTGGTGTACTTAATGTGCGAACTTACGCCCCTGGACGCGACGGCCGACAGGGGAGGAGCCCCGGGTCAGAAACAGCCAAAACGGTTCCGCTAAATTAAATTATAACTATTGAAAACTAAAGACGGCTGGTGCAAAACTGATGAAGGACCCGGGTAGACAAAAACACGTCTATCTCCTCGACGCGTCTAATCCCGACTGACTGGAAAAATGGCGTCCTGCATCGCCAAGCTGTGCAAAGTAGTTCCGATAGAAACACATTAAGTAAAATGAAATTACATAAGATACAATACAAAACGGACACTGGAAAAACAGCAAAACATATTAAATCATTACTGGTAATTGTTTGAATGTTTTAGCTTGGAATACTGTTCCTGTTGCATCATGTTCAAGTGGAAGGATACAACACACACAGTATAGCTGATGCAACTGAATAATGGCAATTGAAAATGAACGATAAATACTAATATACATTTTTAAAAACACTGGACCAATAATTAGACACTTGAAAAACGTAACAAATAAAGAGTAAATTTAAAGAAACATATTTTTTAAGTCAATATTTATTATTTACGGCACGCACTGAGTGTAGGGCATACTGAACGAGTACAGTGTGGCAGACGGACGTTGTGCTGAAGCAGCTAGTTGTAATGTCATTGACCCGAAGAGGGACATGAGTGAACTGGCAGAAGCAGTAAACCATGTAGGCCTAGGTGGTGCCAGGCGCCGGGCTGGACAAGTTCACAGGACAAGGCAACCAGAAGGAGCGTATCAACTTTGTGCAAGCAAATGCAGGAACCACTACCTTGCTGGCGCTGTAACTGTCCTAATAGCGCAGAGATCTACTAACACCACTCCACAAGGTGCAACTACTGTTCCAAGCAAGGAAACCTTGAGCGAGCATGTTATCTCCAAAAGGAAATTGGGTGCCAAAGTGCAAGGCCCACACAAAGTGCCAAGGCATAACCAAAATAATAGTGAAGCCTTTCATGTAACAGGTAGGAGGGACTCGTCTGAAGAGGACACAGCCTTGTACAAGCTGCAGTCGCACTTTCCCAACAGCCACCCACCAATAAAAATACAGGTACGGTTGGATGGTAGGGTTGTAAAAATGGAAGTAGACACTGGGGCTGGATTCACAGTCATTAGCAGTGACACCTTTGAGCAATTATGGCAGAGGAGGCCAAAACTTCAAGCAGCCAATCTACTGTTGCACACTTGGTCCCAGAAAAAGTTAAAAGTGCTAGGTTCACTGGACGTACGTGTGCAGACAGATGTAGCTGATGTCAGGTTATCGTTGTTGTAGCAGAAGGCGGTGGACCTAGCCTCTTGGGGCAAAGCAGGTTGTAACCTCTCGGTATTTCATTGGCGGGGGTACTGATGCAGCAGCAAGCATAGCAACCCAATACCCTAATGTGTTTGCCAGCACAGACCTGGGACAGTATGTGGGGCCGCCAGTAAGTGTGGAAATTGAACCAGATGCAAGGCCTATATTTCGGAAGTGTAGGTCAGTGCCTTTTACACTACGAGGAGCTGTCAATACAGAGATTGATAGATTGGCAGAGCAAGGTGTGTATGAGCCTGTAACATATTCGAGGTGGGCCACCCCCATCGTCGCTGTCTGCAAATCTAATGGGTCAGTACGCATGTGCGGAGACTACACGTGTTCAGTCAACAGTGTGTGTCAAACTGAGATTTACCCTTTGCCAACAACTAATTAAGCATTCTCCAACTTAGCAGGAGGCAAATTATTTACCAAATTGTATTTGGCAGATGCATGTCTGCAGGTGCCAGTAGACGAAAATACAGTTGACCTACTAACTGTAAACACACCAAAGGGGTTGTATCACGTGAAACGCTTGCCCTTTGGCACTAAATGTAGACGGTAGGACGATGCCAGCAGTACCAACAACTATGAGCCAACCCGCCCAAGCAGGAAAATGTAAGCTGGGAACAAGAAACCCAACCCTGGACCAGAATCCACTTCAAGACTTTTTTGGCCCGTTCCAAGGCAAGATTTTTCTAATTGCTGTGGACACCCACTCCAAGTAGCCAGAGGTGAGAATGGTGGGGTCAATGCCTTCAACAACAGTGGTGCGAGAACTGAGGGACATATTCAGCATTGACGGCATACCTGAATGTTTGATATCAAACAGTGGCTCTCCGTTCGAATCTCGAGAGGAAGAACGGTATCCGACTGATGCACACAACACCATTCCACCCCTCAAGCAATGGGCAAGAGGAGCGCATGGTCCAGAGTGTCAAGGCAAAGTTAAAAAAGATGGTTGAGGGGGACTGGCAAACCAAACTGGCAAGGGTATTGTTTGCACCCGTCGCTGATAGCGGTAAGACCCCAGCTGAGCTCTTAATGGGATGCACTCTTAGGACGGTGTTGAACCAGTTGTGTCCAACTACCAGTGTAGAACCAATGTCAACACAACCGCCCACAGGGAACAAGGGCAGATGTTTCAGCACTCAAGATGCTGTGTGGTACAGGATCTACTTTGATAGGAATGTGAAATGGATGCCCAGGATAATTTCGGGCTTACAAGGGAAACAGATTTTTGTGGTCACTGATGGTGATGGGCAGGAGCACAGGTGTCACCGGGACCAAATCAGGCGCAGAGAACCAGGGACATCAGCTGGGAAGCCGCACCATACTCAAGACCAAACCGAAGTTCCTCCAACTGGACACAAAATTGCTGCTTCACGAGGGAACAGCCAAGAGGGTGGAACCATGAGCAGCTCGCAGGAGGGTACTCAGCCCAGTGTTCTAGAGCAAGTTGGTGATACAGACAGGGGCAATCAAGAGGTTCTAGGAACCCAAGCTGCAGAGTGTTCAGTCAGCAGACCATCAACCAGTACTTGTGCCAGGCGAGACACACCAGCAGGGGAGCTCACAGTGGGGTTGGACGACGGTTGTGACAACAGCCCCTTCCTGGGATTCGAGGTGATGGAGAGTTATAACAATCCAGCCTGCAGCCGCTACCCTCCGAGAGCAAGACGACAACCGGAGAAGTTGAAATATTATGTTCAGTGATAGTGTGTGCTGCGGGAGTCAGTGTAACATTTTTTTTCTTCCTTCTTTGTTATAGTATAGTCAGTGTGTTTGGTAAGGAAGTTCTTAGAAGAGAGGAGGTGTTGTGTACTCAGTTACAGAGGCTGGCAACATGTCGTGCAAACAGAAAACAGTGACGTTAGTCAGTTATGGCGGGACTCATTTTGGATGCTATCGTTTTATGTGTTCAGCTTGGCACTGCGAGCAGTAACCGTGAGCTATGGAACTACCAATAGCCGTATGTGTTGGGTAGACACCACACCTACCTACTTAATTAGATACTTACTTACATACATACTTACTTACATAAATACCTACTTACTTGTTTACTTATTCATTCATTCACTCATTCATTTATTCATACAGCAGAACACTGTTGACATTTAACAGGACATTTTGAACACTCAAGTGTTTACAAACACTTCTACCTACTGGTTGCAGTTTGTTAACATCATGCTACTGTAAACATTCTGTTTACAGAAGACTACTTTTCTGAGTAACATTTAATAGTATCTAAATCTATGTATATATTTTTAATAGCTAAATAAGTTTTAGGCCACAAGCTTAATGTTGTTTGTTGTTATAAAAGTTCACTGGTGTCTGAAGTGTTGCCAACATCCCGTCAGTTTGATTTTCCAACATCTCTAGGTTTACTGAGTTCTAGGATGTGCCTAGGTTGCCAGAAAAAAAAAAGGATATCACTTCACTTCTAACAAAACAATTCGGGGGCCAGCTGGGCTTCAAATAAAACTTGATGTTTTATCAAAAGATTTTTCAAACTGCTGCTAATATTAATGGTGGAAACGACTCACAGGATGGCAAATGTTTGGAGGAAAACACAAGTTTACATGTGTTTGATACAGTGTTTTCAATATTTCAAAAATATGTATTTGTACAAATATTGCCAGTTGTGCACATTTCAGTGGAGTCACCTTGAAATTCATATAATTATACAAATCTTTGTCATTTAAAATTTCAATTTTATGTATAATATGATTTTGTTAAAGTAGGTAAACCAATTGTAAGTGTAACAATTTTTCATACGTTTATTACTTTACAGTGCGATCAAAATATTATTATTCCCTATGTTAGCACAAACTTGTTAACAGTACGACAATCCCTAATATATAAATACACAAACTCCACAATGTATAATGTAGTCATATCTACAATATGTTTCATGCAGATCCCAACATGATCACAATATGTTTCGTGCAAATCTTGACATGTCCTACAAAAAAATGTTTTGTTCCTACATAACCAGACATGTCCGTATAAGTTTGTTACTTATCTGCCATATCAATTTGTATTTTTAATATAATAAAAACCCCATACAAATACTAATTTAATTCCTAATTTTTCGCTATACTGTGGTTATAAATATATATTTACAAATGTTTCACTAGCCTACGATCTGTAGAAATGTTATTGTGTATATTAATAATTTTATCAACACTTTTAATGCTATAAGCCATTGAAAATTAGCTAGTCCTTAACATTAGAGTGCAAAATTCCTCAAGAACACAAGACAGTAAAAAAATGTGTTTTTGTCACCTCATTTAATGCCGGAAAAATAGTTGGTATGGTGTTTTCTCGCAGTCTCACTGTCTGACCAGTCCTGTCAAAGCAATTTTCTTCAAAGTGCACACTGCACAAGTAGCATGATTTGTTTTCCACCCATGAATTTCTGCCACACGCAGCTGCCCATAATCTTCTACGGGTTTCACTCTGAGGGAACCTGTAATGCAACAGCCACTGTTTAATGTCTTCGTAGGAAAATGATTTATGTATCTGCTATTGAAAAAAAAGACGTTCCAAAATACAAATGTCTGTTTTCCTAAACACACAAGTTATGTATAAAATAAAAATGAGTATGTTGAAGGTCCAATGTGACGACATTTTATGAACATTACTCCTGGAATTGCTCAGCTTGAGCAGTGGAGCCCAGCCATGTTGGTTTTAATAAGGCATAATTTGACACAGTGGCACTCTGTAAAGTGGAATATGTATACTACGCACTGCATACTTACTAATGCTTTTTGATGCTGTAATGATCCACAAAATGTCAACTGGCCACCAATGACTTTAGGTAAACTGTGTTTCTTTATAATATTCTGTCAAATCAAGTCTGGCTGTCCTGTTTTATATTGTGTTTGGATGATTATTGGAAACGCATAATATTGATAGGTAAAGGGGGGAGACAGAAAAAGAGAGACAGAGAGAAATGCAAATATAGAAGTGCATAAACAGCACCTCTGCGACCCTATTAACAGACAATTTTCTTACGAAAAATAAATGCCAAAATCTGGCACAATTATAGTATACGGACTACACGGGATGTTAATGAAAGTAAGTTACAAAACAATGTGAGATGATTCCTTGTAAAAAATAAGGTAAAGTAAACGTTATGTACTACAAGTTTTGGTGGGTGCAAATCTGGAGAAATTCACAATTGAAAACAAACACTTTTTAAAATAAATTCAGAGATATATAATGAATTTTTCTGTGCAGTTAATAATAGGATGAACTGCAGTCTGTGAAAAAATAATTTGGAATACCTTTCACCTTCTTTAAATAATTGGGTTGCTCAAACCTCAAGTGCATCACTTGTTGCCTACTTATAGGGCTCCACATTTTATATGTCCATTTTATCAAAACCAGCTCACTTGGGCGTTGCGACACAGCAACAATTTTTGTTAATTGTGGCTTCCTGCTACGAATTGCAGGATTTAATAGCCCAAATAGGCAATGATAAAAAATCTATAGAAAAAATAAATAAATGCTTGGCCAACACCACTATCCACTGAAGGTGAAAGGTAATCGAAACCATTTTTTCAGAGATCGCAGATCTGGTTTTTTAACTGCACCTGGAAAACCATAATTTATTCCTTACTTTTGGTTATTGTACCAAGTTGGTTTTCAATGTCAAATTTCAGTTGCAAATTTTTCCCTAAGATTTCCACTGTCAGCAAAAAAATATAATTATTTAACTTAACTAATTTTCTATTTACAATACATCATCTCACCAAGTTTGTAACATACTTTCATTTACACCCGGAATAAGTAAGTTAGTTGGAAGTACTTGCCTACAGTGAGGTTCGTAGATACAGAAACTGTGTCTCCGACAGTCAAGAAACTAGTAATAAACCAACCATGCCCAGTGGCGAGGAATCTTTCCAGCATGTTGGGAACATTGTGGAAAATAAGGACAAATGTAGTGCAGCGTATAGCCTAGCTCTACTTGTAAAGAAAAACCTTCCCTTGAAATATACATTTATAATTTGTATCTTTACAAGATATTGAAAATGACACTGAATAAAACCACAGCGTGCTGAACATAGTTCCACATCGTCTAGATGTAAACCATATGGAAAAATCAGTGTTAAATCAGTCAACCTAACTATAAAAAATAACAGTAAACATCGTTAGCAGTTCACCTTCTTCAGGCTCATTGAAGATTAACTCAGTAGATAGGTTGACGCAGAAGTTGACATGAGAAAAGTATGCCCAAGACAAGAAAAATGTGTGGTTTATTTTTACTTGGATAGTTTCAGTATTATAGCTCCGTTCAACACCAGAGCATTCCAACACTGTGCACAAGTCGGCACTTCAACTTAATAAAAAACATGGTCACAAAACATGAAGCAAAAATTTACGAAGGCATGTGCCTCGTACATTGGCAGGAATTAGTAGAGCAAGGTTAAGTACGACCATTGGTGCTGCCCCCCCCCCCCATGTTAAACTGTCATTTCCTATCACTGTTTAAACTCTGGGCCTCAGACCTACAAAGAAACTGTACTCTGTGCACCACGCAACCTAACACGCAGTTGCCCCTGAGCCAATCACAGACTTGGCAATTACCAACTTTCTCATGGTGCTGTCTATATCAGACAGAGGGGGTTACCTTCATAGTCTCGGATGTTTCTGAATTTTACCTAAATTAATAAAATTCAGAACAAAGTAAGATACTCACTTCTGTTTATTGTTAAAAGAATTTATTGGCCCAAGATAGAAGTTGCCAAAAATGACACTTTCGGCAACTTTTCTCACCTGTTATTTTCTGCAAAATTTCAAACCCTGGAGTGAGAAATTTTGGTTAGCACTTAACAGAGGTCATAAGCGCTCATGAGGGGTGACATGAGGCTAGTATAGAGCAACGTTGGAATAAAGGGACGGGGTAGATGGGAGATTCCAGAGAAAAACCTTCCGACTAACGGCACTGACTGGCGTGGTCCCCATATTTGAAAATCTGGGGACTGACTCTGCCAGGCAATTCACCTGGATCGCCTTGGTGGGAGGCAAATGGTGTGACAATTCGACCACTGCAGCCCTCTCAATATTTGGAATGGTTCAAGATATTCTTTGCAGTTTTTTTTATTTGAAAGATTAAATTTTTCTGTTTGAAACGGTACCCCTGATCAAAAATATGTCCAAAAATATAAAGTTTATTTTAAAAAAATGCTGATGCTAAAAAATTTGATCAATACCATAGAGTAAAACATTCCCTGAAAAGGAGAACTTTCCCTTTTGAGTTCAACAGGTTGTATAAACTGTTTAACATTATTTAATTCACAACTGATTTCTATAACCTCTGCAATCCACCAATCACAGCCACATACACATGCCACACACATCCTTCTTTGTAGGTTGTGAATCTAAATATTCTTTCATTTCCGAGACCTTGGTTAGAATAATGGAACTTCTTCTTTCTTGCTCTTTATCAAGTTAGTGCAATACAGGTTGGCCCATCACTGTGAGTCCACACATGAGTCTTCTGAATCCTTCTTACAGGGGCAGCTTGGTTTGACCATTCTTCCTTTTCCTGCATACAGAATTCAACTTCTTCTAAGGGAAACTTGACGAGGGCTGTTGAAGTACATGACTTCACTACTTCTGTAAAATCCTCTGCATTCTGAATTGCAGCTGTGCTTAGGCAGGGAAGATTATGTTTTGTAGCAGTGGGCTTCAAAAATTGTTACCAACTGTTTATTAAAGTTACAAAGTCACAGGTGGCAATGAAGTGGGTATACAGTGCTACTGGTCATGGGAAGGGTACTGCGATGGCATAGGAGGCCTACTGAAGCAGTTCTTTGTCATGTCAACGGAGAGTCTTATGTCCTGGCAATGCTAGTCTCATTACATAATGCGTGGGCTTTTTAAATTTGAGATTTTTAAAAACGTTTACTTTTTTATTTAAATTTAAGAAAGAATGGACTCTATATACTCAGGTAGAAACCAACACTGCTAAGAAAAGGGGTTCTATGAGATTACAGGGAACAGCAAAAGACTTCATATAAGTTTTCTACGAATTTACTATCAGAATGATAGGCCCTTTTCAATTTTATTTATTGCTTAGTGAAATAACCTACAACTTTTCTAAATGAACAATCTGACACATAAAAATGATTCGCTTTTAAATACCCTGAGCTTGTATGAACTTAACATTTTTCTTAAAACATATCTGATCACATAACTGAGCTAGTTTTGCAGAGATCAAATTTATTAATTTCAATATTAGGCCTAATCAGTACAATTTTAATTCATGTGGCTTTGTGTACTGCTCCAAGTTTGTTCCACAAGTAACGCTACATACGTTTCGTTACCTTACCACTTTCAGCATTATTAAATGCCAAAGAAAACTCTCCTCTCATTGAGTGTCACATGTCATTCAAAAGCCTATCAGTATCATTTTATTTGAGTGATCATTCTTGTGGCAGTGAGATACACGTTCTTTTCAGTAAGTCCATCTGCAAGATATCAACTAGCATGAAGTACAATAAGGAATATTTTGACGTGAACTAGAGCTGGCTTGGCATCATCTGATTTTTGGTTCACAGCTTCTAAATGATCAGCAGGTATACGCAAGTACTCAAAAATTGCACACACACAATCACTCACTCACATAGTCTCTACACATTACTTGGTTACAGAATCTGCAAGTATATGCAATCAGTGTCGAGCATGTTTACATAATTGTGGAGTTAACATACATTGTCAAAATAGCAACTTACGTAGAAACTTTACTGTGGATATTTGTGTGATATATTTTCTCTTTGAAAAACTTTTCCTGTGTATATGAACATAATGTTTAACTTTTAATAAATTCCATTCAAATTTCTCCCCCAATACAATTTTTAAAAAATTTATCAACTTATTTTATTTCTTGTATGAAATTGACCACAAAAAGTCCGCTGATGTATTTGGAGATGAAATCTAATACAGTCGTAAGAATTATTTGGTTTAAACTAAGACTAAACTTTTCCCTAAGCATTGCTTAGGCAATACGAAATTTTAAACAGTGGTGGTGCTACCTTTTTTTGGAACTAACACTTGTTTGAAAATTCCAACAACTAATTTACTGCACAACTGTAATATTGTTTTAATATGGCTTTATATGCTTATTTATTCATGAGTGCTATTTGCAAGACAACTTCAGAGTACATACCAGCAAGCAAATGTAATAGTACATGACAATAAATAACTGAATGTCCCACCATAATGTTTGAGATTAGGTATACATTCATGGTAGTGAGTTGTACTGGCAAAGAAACACTTGCTGAGGGAGGGAGAAGTTATCTATGCTCTGAGGTTGTCTTGTTGTGGACCTGTCAACCCTCGTCAAACTGTCTCTAACGTGAGCACTTGCCTGATG
>PNEQ01118788.1:0-62199 GCA_003012365.1 Medauroidea extradentata
CACTTAAGACAGTACAACAAGCCTGCGTTGAATTTGCACATGTTGTATAAGCGACGGTGTATGCCTTAGCGAGCTGACGTTTAGTATTAGCTGATATGCAGAAGTTGGGACTGTGCGGCGAGAGACAGGAAGAAAGTGCGGAGATGCGACGGAGCAACGAAGCGACCGAGTGACGTCACTGCCGCCATTTTTGTTTAGCTGTCGTCACAGAAACAAAGGTGCTGACTGGCAGACGTTTTTTTAGTCGCTGTGGCCGTGTTGCCATTGTCGCGCAATTTTGGTTCTGGCGTAATACGTTAAATTAATTTATAATAGACAGTGTACATTATACAATGTTAATTTAGTTGCTGGAATGTCTCTTTGTAATGCTTAGCTGAAAGTTATAACTGTAGCTATATCAAGTCTTATTTTCCAGGAATAGTGAGAGGAAAAATAACTTAATATCTTAAAAGGTAGACATGTTGTGAAGAGTTCTATTTAGATCATAAAAAGGTAAAACCGAGAATGATTTTATGAATAACTAGAAATAATCGATACATGGTAATTATGAGAAGCAAGTATATCAGCACTAAATACTTCCGATGGTTGGTTCGCCGGCGTCTCGGGCGTTCCTTTCTCACACCGGGGGATGGTCCGTGCTTCTCCAACAAGGCTGCCTCCAGGAAGATGTTGTCTGTAGCTTGTTCAGCGGCAGTTGTTAACGACCTGGTCGGAATGAGCTCATCGGGAAGTTCAATAAGGGCTGCGGAGAGTTGTGGGCGAGGCGTGAAGGCGGTGTGGGAAGTTGGGGGCGGAAGCCCTGGGGCTATGCGCCTTGCTCGCCTACTTGAAGGAACGACGCTGGGTGTGCTCACAGAAGGCTGGGGCTGAACCACGGAGGATGGGAGGAACCCACACTGGCCGCAGACCTAGACTACTGGCCACTCTGTCTCTCCCCAGGGCTCCAAACTGCCAGCACTCTAATTATGTCTTTCCCGTTACTGCGTCCATGTGTCTAATGTAGTTCAACAAATCGAAACAGAATGTATTGTTTTTATTTTACATAACAGCTAATTGTTTAACTACGGCTGTCTACTATTGAAATACTGCTATTTTAATTTTATTAAAAATTACTAATAACCACATTTTTCATAGTTACTTTTCCAAAGTTCTACTTTGTGATGGCGTTATGAACAATCATACAATAAATTTAGTTTCTTTTCTTTGAAATACTAGGCAAATAAATAAAAAAATTAAATTGCCTTAAAGTGCATTACAAATGGGGAATAAGTGATTTTGTAATAATTTATTGAACTACGTTTCATTTAATTTTAGTAAACACCTTCTAACAGAATTATCTTTAAATTATGTGGCGTATGATGCACAAGGGAATTTTCGTGATTGTAGAAAGTATATATCAGAACTGAATAATGTTATGACATAGTATCAGAGCACTTATGAGACCGCAGGAAAGGAGATTTTTTTTTTATTATTTTACGTCACTATTTTTCGCGGTGTTACTATTATTTACTTTCGGATTATCAATCTAACCGCAAATATATTTGTACCTTATCAGATTCACAAACCTATAAACTATTAGTAATAATTTTAACGGTTTTTAAGAATAATAGTAGTTCATTTTTCTCAAGAACTGTGATTACTGAATTTTCAAGACGGTCCCCATTCGTAGCATTGTTTTACAAACGAAATTAAACAAAAGTCAGCAGTATTTTTACCATTCTGTGGTTTTACTGTATTTTTGAACTCTAATGGGGTTGCATCTTATTTGAGCTCTCCGCGTAATGTAGACGAAAAACTGATAAAGTGCACTAATTTTTTAAGCTTGCAACTTTTCATTTAACTGAATCTCACATTGATCGGTATTATTATCTAGACTGACCTCTCACTTTTCTTGTTGCTCTCGTTAAAGTAAACACGTTTTTATTTAATTGCGACCCCCACTTATGACATCTCATTATGTTGCCACACATATTGGAACAAATCTAGGTTACCTGAATTCGTATATTCTGACGCCTTAATGTTTAAGTGCACCAGAATTATATACACAATACATTATTTACAGTGTACCTTTGTACGATAATTTTGTTTTTATTTATCCTACCTTGGCGATCCGGGCTCGATTCACGGCGGGGTTGACTCGGATTTCCGCATGTGGCAATCGTACAGGACGATGCCGTTTGACGGCAGGTTTTCTCGTAGACATTCCATTTTCTCCCATACATTCCGGTGCTGTTCCATACTTACCTCATATCATTCCTCACTAGCACTTTAAATATTGCTGTAAAGAACATATTTTTTTAAATATCCTCACGCATTTCTCTCAATTGTTTTCTGTATTTTCAGTCACGGTCTTAGAAGACAAGGTCCGGGCTTTGAAAATGACTTTCACACGACTGACAGGCATGACTGTTAATGTGGTGTTGTTTTAACATGACGGTAAAAGGAAGTATTCCACAAGTAACGAGTTCGTGTCGGAGCTGGTAGAGGCAATAGTAGCAGGACGGTATATTGCAATGTTAACACAACACCCTTGTACTAGTGGCGATGTCAGTCGTAAGGGCCTCGCAGTCTGAGCGTTGGAGGCTCAGAAGCGACTGAGCTATTATTTATACTGTGCGACGTAACGGTGACCATATAATGTTATTGGTGGAATGTCTGTAGACAAGTTTAGTCCGCGATTCTCTCTCAGTTTCACTTACATCCGGATATTACATTCTGAAGCAGCGCACTGCAGTAGACTCTATGTTGGAGGGATACGAGACGGTGTTTTTAATAAGCTTGGTGTCTTAACAATGACATTCTGCCCTTTTTTAAAACGTGTTTTCTTTTAGTACAGTTACGCAATGGGTACAAGTGGAATAGTTTAATAAAAATCGTACTTACGATCACATGACAGCACATTAGAATCACCTATTAGGCGGCGCTATCAAAGACAACATATAAATCAACAGCGTTGGTAGATTGGCTAACATCGAGACATATTATTGTAAGACCGTTATCTTTACATTCTGGCAACACTGGTACGCACTAATTGGCTTGTAGGAATTGAGTCTCAAATCACCTGCCCGAGGGCAGACGAAATTTATCTGCTAAGATGGCAACACTGAGGAAACCACCTGGCGCCACTGTAAGCTACTGGAACGTATCAAAGTAAGTGGCGTGCACGCTCGATCCGTAATGCATTCCTTCACGTTCCAGTTGCAAGAAGATACTTTCAAAGACGTCCTCGGGTTGAACACTGAGCGCATCGAGAGAGAGAGAGAGAGAGAGAGAGAGAGAGAGAGAGAGAGACGCTAATTATATACTGAGGTGGCCATTTCTAACGCCTAATCCAGTTCGCGTGATTGTAACATGGGACCAAAATCTCCGAGACAGAAACTCAAAACAGCAAAAAGCAAACGCCGAAGTGAAACGGGTTTATTTGTGTTTGTTATAAAATTCTCTCAAAATAACTTGTGATTATTTCAAACACGTAAAATTTTGTCACTCATTATTCGAATTAAAAAACAATTTAGACTAAAAGACATGAACAAATAATATAATCTACAAAAGAACACATGCTTTGAGTTTCTAACAAAGCGTTTTTCTATAACGTGACTTATTCGTTTTCATATGCGGCCGTGTGCATATTTCTCATGATGCTAGAATAATAGCGCCAACAGAATTCATTTTATTTAATTTTATTTTTAGGAAAATTTTTGTACTGGGTATGTGCCAGCTAAACGGAGGAACTCATTTAACATATTCATACCGCGAGAAATTATTGTCATGCATTTGCTGTTAACGGAAATGTGTTTTTTTTTTTCAGTATGATTTATTTACTACCTGAACGAAACAACATTGTGTTATTTTGCAGCCGTTAACGTATTAATGCAAAATAATTTTAAGTGAATTAAGTGAGTAACAACAATTCCTCTTTTTCAGAATATGATTTATACATTTGCACAGAGAACATAGTTGATTTGCTTCTGTAAATTACGTGTTTAGTTTGGATAGAAATCTTTTTGGAATATCTCAGATGTGGAATACAGTGCGACGAGGATCATTGGTGTAAAACTCGCCTCACAACTTGGAGGATTCGAGTTCGATTCGCTTCCCATTCCTTCGAGTACATAGTTTAACAGAGTTGAAGCTTTGAAACGCCGAAATAATAAATAAAACAATGTACTGATTCCATAACTTCTAAGCGGTATACATTGTTTACCATTGCAAAATAACTAAGTGTATTTTTACCGACGTACACACATAGTTCACGAGCTGAAGAGAGCGAGCAGATCAGAAAGCAGATGAATGAAGGACGTTGTCTAACTCGGAACCCTTGTGCAAGGGAGGTTAGTGACATCATAGTTACATTGTATTCAGTATTGTTATTATCTATCAAACAAACATATATGCTACCACAGGTTGTTTGTTCATCTCTATGAGGCCCACATTGCTACGGCAAAACAGTGAACAAATAAGTATTTTCACTATAAAATCACTCTAAAACATCAAAGCATAAATTGTTTCCCCGTGTGTTTGTTACTGTAGCAATACTCTCCTCTTCTCGTTGCAGAAAGTGGTTCTTTCCCGAAAGCGAAATAATGAAAAATGACTGAGATCCGCCAAATAAAATTTAAGTGCCTGCGGTTGACAATTAAAATACTGATAACTTCAGTTTAAATTCACACTTTTTGAAAAGTAAGTATGGAAAAAATACAAAACAACATTCCTAGATAAATATATTTGCCAACTTTATGAGCAAACATTCATTCAGTTTTCAGACAGTTGGCAACAACTATTCTCTAGGGTTGCTGTATTTTTATCCTTGCAAATTGGCTTCGAGAAACCTATAATTTTATAAGCGCTCTGCAACAAAAAAAAATATAATGAAAATATTGTACTAATCACTGGCCTCCTCTTACACATTACGTTAATAGTAATTTCCACCAATTAAAATTTCTTCGATTTCATGGTTTCCTTACAAGTGCCTGTCAAAGTACCGACTTGACTATTTCGCGACTTACCTAAAGTAAAAAATATTCAAACAATACGAATGAAATAATTAAGAGCGAAAGTGAATGTATAAAGTTAAAGAATGACACAGTTTTTCTTCATGAAAAAAAAATTACGTACAGGTACTGAAATATATGCAAAAATTAATGCAAACCATTTTTACGTGAAATAAGAAATGTGTCATTCTGTAGCTTAATGCAATTATTTTCTCTCTAAATTATTTCATTTGCATCGTTTGATGGTTTCTGCTTTGGGTAAGCAGCAAAAATAGTCAAATCGTTAATTTGACATGCGTTTGTTTGAAAAGTATGGAACCGAAAATATATTACAATAGTAGGAAAATACTATCAATGTAACGTGTTACGAGTTGGGCAGTGTTTGTTACAATTTAAAATTACGAATTTTTCAGTTTAGATCAGCCACAAACTGATGCTTATAGCTCTGAATTATGTACCATATAATTTCCTATCCTTGCTCTCGCCAGGGTTGCGGTAGTCAAGCGACCTTAAACAGAGAAGGCCAGTCTCTACTCCTGCCCGGGTACAGGTAGTAATTAACCACCGCCAGGGCTACCAACACCGCGCATGCCTCCGACCTGCGGGATGCTGTAGAGAGATCAAACAATTCCCTCCTCACACCTACCATCCCTCTTATCCCACCGCTCTAACCGACATTATACCATCTCTCATCCCTCCCATCCCTTGGAATCTTGGAATCATAACCTCGCGCCGTCCACGGCTAGTGGATCCGAACCCGCTGATTAAAACAGGCGGACCGTTGTGCGCCGTGGACACATCCCGTCATACCTGCGCTACCGTCGGCATCATTAGACCATTATACTGTACGCCTCCGCCAGAAATTACTCCGCTACTCGGCGGAGTGATATTTTAATAGGTCCCGGCGTAGCACACAAGGGACTCCCGCTTTGACGAGCCCCGCGTTGCCGGCCACTTAGGAAATTGTTTCTCGCTCGCAGCGGGATGGTGAGGGAAGAAAGAAAGAAGAAAATAACAACTACCCACCTGTGGTCTGGGTTTAGAAGCGCGTTACAAATAAACACTCTTCTTGCATTTGAGATCATCAAGTGAAACATTTGCTTTCCTGCAGAATAGTCCTGATCGCAAAAGCTGGCATCACACTACTGCGATCTGTAGCATTTCGAGCGGTTGTGAAGTACAAGGGAACGACCGCGGGTTAAGGTGGCAACTTAAGAACAATAACCCATACGCTTGTAATCTGAAAATTTTTTACATACACTTTTTCTTATAACTTTCTGACAGACTTTCACTAGTCGGCCGGACGGTGTCCAAATGAAGAATACCAAGTCCGTACTTCTGCTAGGGTGCGTTATGAAGACACCCCTACAGGTACATGCTTTACTTGCGAGTCTTTGGGATGTGTTACAGCGACTCCCCTATAGTTAATGCTCGTCTGGCCTATGGGATGTCTTACCACGATTCCCCTAGTGACCATGAGTTCCCGGACACCGCCGGACGACTGCCGAAACATACTATGTCGCCCTGTGCAAATACATTAGTAATGTGCGCACCACCGTGGTGCCGGTTGCACATAAACTCTGCCATCTACTGGCTTTGGAGGGGGAATGCCCCTTGACCAAATTAGGCGAAGGTAACACAATCTTTCTCTGCCTTACATCGAACTCTCTTACTCCTGATACACTTGACACAGCATTGAAATAATAAACATAATATTACAATTACCAAGAGCCTCGCCTGGAGGACGGTATAGCGACGACGGCAGTGCAGTTAGGTCAGTAGTTGCACAAGACGAGGGCCTCAACGATTCTCTCCACCTGCACTGAAGTGTGGTAATATAATGAAAAGTATTGGGGTAATCGCGATTTGTCTCCTTCAAGCCTTCCAGCGGTCACCAGCTCGTCAGAATGGTCTTGGTTCGAGGCCCACGACGTGCCGCCGCCCGTCGATATAGCCGAGCACATTCATCATCAGCCTCCGGCACATCATGTTACGATGAGGTCTAAGGTGTCCAAAAGGTCACCCACCAAATAGTAGAGTATAAACATAACTAACTAAACAGCCGCTCCCCTCCTATCTAAATTATGTAATATAACCTTGTGGTATTCTATAACTAAACTATGTAGAGTAAAGCCACCGTAATTAGATAACATATTTCGTTTAACCGTAATCCTCACCATTAACTTAACAGAACTAGTTTCAGTATAAAGTGCCTATTTCTGACTACAGCTACCCAACCACCACAAATCGTGTCTAAAATATAGTTAAATAATAATTTCACAACAATGGTGGAGGCGCATTACACTGTAGTACACTTCTCACATAAGGTTATAATTTAACACATGTTGTAGGTGTGCTTTAATCTCACTGCGGCTGGAGCAATCTGAGATGTTATTGCTTTGTCAGATGCAAAGACTACAGCCACGAGTTTGTCACGAAATATTTTGTTTCAATAACTTACGTGCACATCGAGAGCTTTACTTCATAGTTATTAGCAGCGTGTGATTCTTCAGACACGTCTAATACATCCAATGACTGACCATGAAGCAGTGCAGCATATTCGCACGTAAGATATTAAAACCAAACGGTGGAAAAAATATATTCGCATCAGACTCATGGCTCTAGCAACGATTGTACGTTTCCCTGAATGGTCTGTGAGGAACTATTAGCCAGTAGCACGCAAGACAAGAGGAATAATTCTAAATTCACACGACGTCAGGAAAAGGGACGAAAAAAGTTACCAGCATAACTGATAACCTTACTTTTCTCAAAGTGGGTTAAAATTAACCCTGCATGACAAAATCGTTTACGTAATCTATGAGTATCAATTGACAAAATTAATTAAGTCGTATGATACAAAAATATACTATAGCTAAGTCAGTATGCTAAGTAATATGCGAGTAACCAGTTTAATAGACTGGGGAAAATTTTTTTCTGAGATGTCTTTCTATCATAAAGATTAAAAAATGTGTGCCTTTCCAAAATATTACAGAAGAATGAACAAAAAATATACAAAAGTCAAGTCAGGTTTGTATGCAGTATATGTGTACACAGTTTGATGAAATTCGGTCCACTGGTTCTAAAGTTTTAAGGGGGACACATACCCACACAGAAAGAAAGGTGATCTCATGAGCATACTATTTCCTTCAAGAAGTAGGCAAAAACACACTGCTGATAGATTCCTACAGGAATGTCAAGGACAAGTGCTCAGTAAATGTAGTCGGATCTAATACCACTTCCCTTGAAATGCAACTACGCTTCGCCTCTGTGCTTTATATTTCAGGAGGGTAGTTTTCGTACGGACTCACAAAGCTAATGACTAGGGACGAGGACATTTCGCGAATTCAATGACCTGTATGCAGAATCAAATATCGTACGCATACTCAAGCCCTGTCTATTCGTTCGTTGTCTGCTGTTCCACTGAGTAGAAGCTAGTGGACAAATGGTCGGGACATGAGTATGTATAGGATATTTGATTCTAATGCCGCCTCTACACATCGCCGAACATTCGCCGAATGTACACGAATGTGAGTGTGTAGACGGTCATTCTATTGCTCTTGCTCGTGCGGCAAATGTTTGCCATTCGCACCGAATGCCGAGTGGCGATCCGTCAGGAGTCGAATTTTTGTGCTCGCATCAAAGTACGCTCGTCCCGAACACAGGTGCGTCCCTCCACACATTTGCCGAACATAGTATAGTTGATTGTTTACTGTCGAACGAGAAGCACGCGAGCTGTGATCTAAACGTCTGTACATTACCGAAAATGACAGAGTGGAGTAATTAACTGACTTAAACATTTTTACATGTCAACATGTGATTCATTTTGACTTCCAACATTTATATTCGTCGATATGTTCGTCGAATGTGTAGATGCGTACATTCGTCCACAAATGTTTCGCCAAAACAATCGCCGATACGTTCGGGGAATGTGTAGATGTGTACATTCGCCCACAAATTATTCACCAAAATATTCGGCGAATCGTTCGGGCGGTTCGCTTGGCGACAGTGTAGAAGCGCAATAACATGCAGGTCATTTAATTCGCGAAATGTCACCATCTCTACTAATGGCGCTTATAGCTACGGACCAACGACATTCGCGAAAACATTACTGCATCGACTTGTTTCACTGGAGTACGTGCACACTTGCAGTTCTGTTTCACTGTTACTGGCAGCGTGTATTTAAGGAAAGGCGTTTCTCATTGGCTGCACAAGTAAGAATAAAGTTAGTACGATACCACGCGTCTGTGACTTGCAATAAAACGTTAGGGTACGTAAGAGTTAAAACCATTTAATCGATGACCAATAAGCATAGTTGCAGATGTGGTACGTAAGGCATTGAAACCTGGTTCAGAAACATTTTCGCTTCGTCCCTATTATTAGTTACTGAATTAAAGTGTTACTTTTACAATGAGATCGATACATTACGCACTTCCAAAAGGAATTCTTCTTCTTCTTCTTCACATAAAATATACTTTATTATGTCCGAAAACGTTAAATGTTTAGTTCGTTGAAAGTTATGCTCAAAATTTGCTATACAAGCCATTGATTTTATATCAAGTGGTAGGAAGTAAAAAATTAATATGGTGAAGAAAATTCCACGACAGTTAAAATTGCTTACTTTACCGTACGAGCGACATGTATCGGAACATATAATTGTCTTATCTTTAGTCTCTCCTTTTCTATAAGTGTAAAATCAGTTTCTTCCCTGACTTTGTAGTTTTACAAAGATAATGTCATTTCGGATAAAATTAACTATTTGTACGTCAATAGAATATTGTATAGTTCCACTATCGTCTTGAACAAGAGAGGTGGCACAACCGTACGGGTGACTCACATTCAGGGGGGCCTGGCTTCGATTACCGGCTTCGGCCATCCTAATTACGGTTTTCCATTGTTTCGGACGTTGTATAGTAGCGATATTTTAAGTGGGCGTGTGCCAGTTGTAGACTTAACTTCAAAATGGTGCGTTGAGTATTAAAACCCTCTTCGTTTCCCGAAATCACTTCAGGTGAATGATTGTACCATTTCTTCAAAATATGCCATAGCTGATTCCTTTTTTATTGAAGTGAAGCCAAATAAAAATAAAATAATATGAAATGAACCGATGTTTTATACTACAATTTATTTATATTTTCAATTTAATTTGCCTTTAAAGTTACTAGAGCAATAACACTAATGCCACACACATAAAATCATCTGGCAGTCACTATATTGGAAAAACATTAAAAACCACATTGTTATATATATATATATATATATATATATATATATATATATATATATATATATATAGAGAGAGAGAGAGAGAGAGAGAGAGAGAGAGAGAGAGAGAGAGAGAGAATCTGCATAGCTACAAGTTTATTAACATTGTATATATATGCAGTAAATATTTCAACAAATAATTATCCAGGCCATAGTCATGCAAAGTTATTGACATGTATCGTAAATAAACACTCGTTCCGCCATGTCCTTGCAAGTAAAAGGCGACGGTTTAGAGTAAAATCAAGGTAATGTACATTAATGTTGCCTGTAGTTTTATACAAAAAAAGTCAATAAATTTTGGTAAAATACGTTCTTAAAATGATGGCGGGGCTGCTTACCGCGTCCGTTATTACGGCGCGTGGCTGCTAACCGCGTCCCTGCAAGACACGGACATAGAGGTGCTGCGGCTATGAGATGATCGCAGCAGTAACACCCTTAGTGCCAGGAACTTGAGAGGTATAGAGCGGGAGCAGGTACAAGGTTGAGACGCACAGGCAGGAATGCCTCGAGGGGGTTTCGTTGCGGCTGTGTCTCGTTACACGGGAGCAACAGAGCACGGGAAACAAAGATGGCCGCCGGCTGTAATTACCGTGTAACAGGAGTCAGCTCTCTCCAGCTTCCACGACTCAGGCAGGCGTGGCTTGCCAAAGCCTTTCTTCCCTCTCGCTCTGAAGGGAAAATTATTACCTAAATACACGGTGCCACCAGCTGGCAGACATTTCGTTCCAGCATCTGGACAATCTCTCCCTTCCCACCAGCTTCCCCCCACCACCCTCCAACAAACAACAGTAAACCCACACGCCTTCCGACTTCTGCGATCTATATCTTCTTAGCCTGCACACTCCACTCTACACATATTCCGTCTCTGTCTACACAGACCCACGCCTAACTCGTTATTCATTTTCGTATGATACGTAAATTGCCAACGTAGCTTTATATGAGCTTTTTATTTAATGAGTTTATGTGTATTTCTGTGTTTTACGTTTACATAATACTATTCGTTGTTTATTTAAGGGCGCCGCCTCCCTAGGCGCTAAAAGTTTAGAAGTGGCGAACCTTATAAGAGCTATCTTGAAACCACATCGAATGTCTCATCGCCACAACAAGCCAAGCACAGAACCAGCGTGCAAGATTCCTGCGGATCCATATTTTACAATGGGACTTTCAGCAGTGATTACATGATTTTATTAGTTGAAAGTATATAGCAAAATTCAGTGCACATTTCTATCCTAGGTATGCATATATCGGGGTAGCACGTTTTGAAGTATGGCAGTCTTAAAATGCGTTTTTAGCTATACTGGTGGGCTCCAAAACAGTGACTTCAAAGGGGTGGTTCATCTCAGTTTTTAACGTCTTTTATTATTTTTATATTTATACCAAATATTTTTTTCTCTTGTTTTAGACATAAATTTTTACTAAATTTGCCTCTTAAGAAAGTTTTGTATCTCTGACAGTTTTTGCGTAATGAGTCGTAAACGTCAAAATGTGCATTTCACCGGTTTATGCACGCTACTAAAACCATCTGACATACCAAACCGAAAAAATTCACAATGTAAAACAATGTTGTAGGCTGTGATTTGACACATATAAAAACAAAAATGTATATACGTTTGTATATTTAAAAAAATGTTGACAATTTTATATTTTTATTACGAAATTCAGCATTTTTATTAAATATAATAATATTTAATTTTTTGTTTCATATATGTCAAATCATAGCCTACAATATTGTTATGTGTTATTAATTTATTTTTGGTTTGGTGTGTGTTGGTTTAGTGGCGTGCGTAAAACCGTAAAGTGCAAATACTGACGTTTACGACTCATTACGCAAAAACTATAAGAGATACTAAAACTCCTAAAAGGAAGGTTTAATCACAATTTATGTCTAAAATAAGTAAATAATATATATGGTACAAATATCGAAATAAAAAAGGGCGTTGAAAATTGAGGTGAACCGCGCCCTTAATGAACGTTGTATCTTAACAATAACATTTCGTAGTTGTCCGAGGTATGTGGTGTAGTAGACTAACATGTCGAGCATGAAATGTTATAAAATGTCGATATGACTTCAGGAATACTTGTAGTGGGGGAAAAATACTGTAAATGTAAAATAATAGTGCGCCTTACCTCTTAACACCGCATTTTCAATAGGAGTGGAGAGATATTGGTTAGTAGTAACAGCGATGTATTGAGTTCTAGTAAGGGTGAAGTGAGTATAGAGAAACGACGAAACTTAATGGTGAAGGAAACGAGAGTACTCCGATGAAACTCATCGTTCAACGGCAACATCCGCCACGTTTCCAACATGCAAAAACAAAGATCGGAAATTAAACTCGGATCACCGTGGTATAAGGCGAGTTTTCAGAACTCCACACCCCGTTACGACTGAACATTTGAATAGTGAATCGACAAAGGCTAATTAATTACGCTTATCAATGGCGAAAATAATTATTTCATCCATATCCTCGTTTATTGCAAATTCTAGCACATGTATTCAATTAATAACTTCGAAGAGATATAGAAAAATACGTATCAGCGTTCACATGAATATAATCAGTTATTTAACGTAAATCAAAGAACTTCGCAAAGCACATATGGCAAATTAAGTATTTTAATTTGTGATAGCCTGGATTGTTTGTGTAATGTTACTGAGGAACGCTACATGGGACAAAGGCTACCGTTCAAATAAATACGACTCGGTTGGTATGTAGTTGCGCGAAATGGGATTTATCAACTACCCAGAGTAATTAAAATTGATTATTATGTTTCTTCAGGGCAATCATCACCAAGGAGTGGGGAACAGAGCTTAGTATACTCATGTCGCTGTTATCGTAGTGTGGACATGCAGGCAGTCAACATCGCAAAGTCAGACGTGATACTCCGTGTATAAAAATTTAGGAAACGGCATACAAACAGCGCAGTAGTTTCCAAGGTAAGTGCAGGCGGATATGAATTCCGTAGTTTTGCATATTCTTTCACAGCAATGTCCACCAGGGAGTAAACATGTGAAGAGTATTGTCCTTGAAATGCGGAGTAAGTTGATTATAACTCTGAGTGTCCACATATAAATCGTAAATTTCGGCTGGGTCTATATTAGACAATTTGAAAACTATAGACTAATTTATCTTGGGTCGCAGTTTCTGAAATAACTAATGATCTCATGACTGTATTACTATTTACTTAAGACAAAATACTACGCAGAATGTCATGTTAAAAGTGTATATTAATTAACTGAATTTGGAGTCATGGTTGGCACTCTGACTAAAACACTCGCCTCCCACGAAGGTGATCAAGGTTCGATTCCCGGCTGAGCCTGTAAGAATAGTGGCAGACGATGCTGCTGGTCGTCAGGTTTTCTCGGCTATCTCGTGTTTCCCCGCACTCCTCATTCCACCGGTTCTCCACAGTAGCTTTCAATATATATACTGCATATATATTCGAAGATAGTAGGGCCTTATTCCATTTCATCCTTTAGGGAAATCAGATGTCTATGGGCGTCCTATCATAAGCCTGCATCCGGGAATGCAATTTCCTGGCCCTCTAGTACCGGTCTCATACGATATCTACATTTATAGTTAACGGGATTGAGAAAAGTATACATAATTCCATTATTAGTAGACATATGCAAAGTTCGCGTTATCATTTGGTAGCAGGCTAAACTTCACTTTCCTATACATAACTGAACATAATCTGCTATTCAATTGGCCACGAACTTTTATGTGTTGTCATTTACGTGTGTTACGTCTTTACAGAGATTGGCCTCTCTACCGTGTAAGCATTCTCCGCGGCAAGTCACAAAATTATCGGCCAGCGGGAGACGTCGAACAAGCCTATAGTCACTTGTAATCTAGTCAGCTGTCAGAAAATAACGCGAATTTTGCATGTCTCTAATTATTAGTTAACTAGAGGAAGGATGACGTTTAGTAGCGATATTTTAAGTGGGCATGTGCCAGTTATAGACTTCACTTCAAAATGGTGCGTTGAGTATTAATATTCGTATGCCAACTAAACGACCTTACTTGTACGTTTCCACGTATGTTTTATATATGTATAGCACATTTAACTCTGTGTATATGTATTATCACTAGGGTCCGGTAGTTTTCGCGAAAAGAATTTTGCATCACTTTGTTTCAGTGCCTTACCTGCGCACCTGCATCTCTGCTGTGTGGTCAGTGATTGGATGCCGTAACACCCAGCGTGTGGAGGTTAAACCCGCAAATCACAGACGTGATGTGTCGCAGTTATATGTGTACTGATTGGCACAGTCAAATGAATAACGACTCTGCACAAAAACACTCTATCAATAGCCGTGAAGTTGAGGTGCAGGTGTGCACGTAAGACACTGAAACAAAGTGGGGCAAAAATCTTTTCGCGAAAATTACCGGGCCCTAATTATCACTCCATTGAAATTACTTTCTTTATTTTCTTATAGGAGTTTCCAGACAGAACAGCATGCTGCAATAGGAAGGTTGAATAGACATCGTTAACTACAACGTTTATAGAATGCGTCATGTAACGTGTTTGGGACGTTAAGGCAAAGTTAAAACGTCCGGTGAAGGTTTCATTCCAATGCAACCCAGAATGTGCTACCTGACACTACCAGAGAAGTTACAGATTGTGACATTAAATGTGCATTAATTCAGTGCGCTGCCTCAAATAGTCTTGAATGTAACTGCCATGCACTTGATGCAAGAGAAAATTTTATGTTTAACAAAGTGTAAATATGATGATAGCACTGCGCAACGTTAAAGATAATTAAAAGAGTGTATTTCGCGCGTTGTATGCGCCGAAATTTTCAAAGTAATATTTTTGAGTGTGCAAATTTCCGCCAAACACATAACTGTTATTGATAGTCTACCCATGTAAACTTTCTCATTAAGAGAAATACTCAAGGGATGTCAATGAATGAAACTAAATTCACGGGATAAATTAAGTAATATTACATGTTAATGCATTCAGCTGACAACTTTTTCATCTGGGTGCCAAAACCCCGTGCTTCTTTTGTATTATTTATTTGTGATTATGGTAACCAAATCTGCTAAGATAATGAATTTCGCCTTATACACATTTAATAGGTTATCCTACCTATTTTTAATTATGTAAGCCTTAATAGTTAACCCAAAATTAACTTTAAACTACAATCATATAAATATCACTTTAAAAAATTTAACACGTTTATGATGACATCGAGGTTCTAGAGAAGAATGTACTGTACATGTTTTAGTTCTTTGTACTGACAAGACTTTCAGGATGGAGCCACTTCATCATGGTTCATGTTTTTCGGCGGCAAGAAAATGTGCTTTATAAATTAGAGAAAGATATGATGTGAGGACACACGCGTTAGGTTATCTCCAAATTATACCCGCGTACGGTAACTTGATACTTTCTGGAAGCCCGGCTTCTAGCTGGTATCTTTTTTCAATCCAACCATGCATAATTCCGCCAAACAACAATAATAACATTACCATGTGGTAAATGCTGTGTGACAGCCACTCGTCAGTATTATTGTAGATAGTCTACCAAACAGGTATGTCACTAATGCAAAGAAATTCTATTATATTGTAATTTTAATCGCTGCCTCAATAGTTGAATTAAAAGATTATTGTAGTCTGTGGCTAAACAATTATTATAATATAATATAGTATTATTATAATATAACTGAAGGCAATTTTGTAGAAAGAAATAATTTGACAATAGTGCCAGACATGAGCGTATAAATACAATATCTACAAAAGTTCAAGATATACTCATAAAAGTTTTTAAAACTAGGCACGGACGCTACATTCAGCCGTCAAAAATTAATGTATCGAAAGCGGGGTTGAAATTGGACACGAGGAGGTGATTGTGAGACACTTTTATAATACTTTGATTTTCCATAGTTGTACACTGTGAGTACAACTAATTACATGCCACATGGCTATTTATTATTAAGAATTTATCGCAAGTAAATTTCCGTAGTCAAAACTACCAAAAATACAAAAAAAAATTGTAACGGCCCAAAGTCACCTATGGAAGCATCCTAGTTGATAGCATTTATTAGGCGGTAGGAAGTTAAGTTCTCTTAATGTAGTTTTGCTGCGCCTGGATCCATTTTCATTCGTGGTTGTAGATGTTTGCAAAAATAAATTGACTTCAAAATTTATATTATCATGAAGTTTATGGTTTCCCAGAGTTCGTTGTACTGTAGGTAGGTATGTTTTGGGTTGTTAGAAAATGAGTGAACTCCTAAATTGAAAATAGATTGAGAGTTATATTGTAATGATTTTTCATGCTTGTAATATTGTCTGAGATTATTGTCGGGGTTTTGTTGGTTGCTGTTATTACAAGTCGTATATGAAAATAATGATTAATTATTTACATATATAAGTCATTCTTAGGCTGTCGTGTGTACTTGTGTTAGCTATTAAATATTTTGAGATTATATGTAAATTTAAAAATGGTAAAGTTTGTATAATTATTCATATATTTTTATAGATGTTTTATGCTGATCTCCTTTAATCAGAAAGAAAAAAAGAGAAATAAGAAAAATATAAAAATATTTCGATATATCAATAATTTAACATTTTCTTTTTAACACATGTACCAGAAAGTTTTGTTCAAAAGAAAAATGTCTTGATGGTTGCTATTCCCTAGGTTAGGTTTAGGTAAACTAGAAGAAAACTAGGGAAGCGGTGTTAAGTCCAGTGTTTCTCCTGTTGCTTTTCTGTGGTCATGAATTGGCCAGATGAATGTCTCAGCTGACTTAACTTTCGTATAGTTTATTCGTCCTGTGTTTATATTATATAAATGCAGTCGGTTTTTTTTTTTTTTTTTTTTTTTTTTTTTTTTTTTTTTTTTTTTTTTTTTTTTTTTTTTTTTTTTTTTTTTTTTTTTTTTTTTTTAGTTCGACATAACCAAGGTAATTTTCTTCCGATTTTTAATAATTTTGATTTACATGTACTCCTTGGATATCCAACTTAACTTTTGACTGCCATTTTTGTTCACTTTGTGTTTATATTTTCAAAACGGCGGACATTTGTTTAAATTTAGAATAATTTTATATGTCAAAGAGAATTAATTTTTTATCTTTTTTAAATTAAGTACACGTATACAGCTTAGCAGACTGGCTTGATTTAGTGTATTTCGTTAATCGTGTGTTCAAGGATATATAATGGTGGCAATTTTTCTATTTTTGCATAGTGTGACTTATTTGAGGAAGTATTTTTCCGCAGTTCATTAATCTTGGCACGCATGTTCTACTTAGTAGGATGACTGGACTTTTGTGAATTTCGGTCATTCGTCTTCTGAAAACGGCGGCCATTTTTATCTCTATGACAGAAAATCATCTCGAAAAAATTTTCCCCCAATTTCATTGAACTGTGTATGCGTCTCAGTAAGCTGACTTACTTTTTGTATATTTCGTTTATCGTATGTCTAAATTAATAATACTGTTTAATATTAATTGGCGTACGTAAAATTCAGCCTTAGAGTCCGCGCTTGCAGGTCCTGGTTGCACTCGTTGTAGTTCAGTATTACCCAAACTATATCTGCAACAGTGTGATATTATTGCAGGTGCCGAAATCCAAGTTGTTGAATTACAGATACAAGTATGTACTGTACTTTTCTACTTGAATTGAAGAAGGAGACTGAGCGTCGAAGTCCAACAATTGCCGTAGTCACAATTGATTATCTTTTTTTAAAATCTATTCTCTCGTCGGTATACTGTAATAATTACCTTTCCTGAAATACTGAGGTATTCACAGAACAGAGCAAATTTTACGCAGGTGCCGGTATACACACAAACTCTGATGTTACAGGAAACGTACTAATGACTCTTTTCAAAGAACAAATTACAGGAAATGCCTTACTATTGACTTATTTTAACGAACGAAACTAGCTGTGTTGGCCGAGAACAAACGTACGTTTATAAAGGTCCGACCTACACTACTCCACGTTCACGTGTGGCTTCGTTCGGACATCTGTCATAACCCTCGCAACTTTCGAGGAGTGGGGAATCCTCCCAGGTCGATGAACTTGCCGCTGCGTTATGAAGAGCTACTGGCCTGTTTATGATCTATGATGGCAAGCATTCCCTCCATCCTCTCCCTGTCGCCTTCAGATGAAACAGCCCGTCCATATTCCAGCAGCATGATGTATACGATCCGCCTGCCAGAGAGGGAAGAAGGGAGGAGCAATCGTGGTCGTCCACCCTAGAGGGCAACGCGTCGGAAATTCTCGAGGGTAGAGGGGATATTACATCCCTCGTCAGGCGGGGGCACGAGAAAAATAAATACATATTGGCGTCACGTAGGCAAGTATCATGGCGTGCTAGGCTATCTCCAGAGAGAGCTTTGGTCGGTTGTTCCTCTCTGGAGGTGTCTTGCGGCAGTGGCTCTCGGCGCGGCGGACTGTATTTCATCGTGCAGGCACCGGCGCGAATAATTCATCGCAGTCCGAAACTTGAGTGCCGCAAACATGCTCGGAGACTGCTTTCATGTCCAGGTCACACGGCCGGGAGGGGGTTGGAAAGAGGAGAATGGGGATGGAGTCACACGGGCGGGGGTGGAAGTTTGGAAGGAGGGGTAGCAAGCAGGGCTGCAACTTGCTCCCTCGCGTAGCTCTTCCAACCCCTCTTCAGCCGTAACGCCAGACCCACTTCTCGAGCACGGATATCAAAAATATGCCTCGCTACCCCCTTGTTATTTATGCGACAGGGCATAAAACACCCTCCAGGGAAGGGATGGATCCGAGGGGTGTACTTCGGTACCGTGATGTCGCAGCTTATGGGAGAATCGTTGTTGCTTCGATAATGGGTTAAATGACACCTGGCCAAAACTGAGAATGGTGACAGCAATACTGGTGATAAATTACTAATTAGAGTAACTAGAAATTTTTATATAATGAGTTAGAAAGCTGAAAAATACATATCATTTACAATATTTAAATACATTAGTTTGAATAGTGCGACCATTTTTTAACAATTAAAACTGCAAATTGAATGACTAACAACAACACATTAATAAATAATAATTACGGTTATACATACAACAGGAATTAAAGAGGTGATGGGCGCCAGAAAGAAAAGTGTCGCAGTAATATATGTTCTGGACTCGTGATCCCTCGAGCATTATTTTAAAACTACACTGACTGATTTATTCGGAGCTTCCTTCAAAAAGGAAAAGATCCATAAATAGTAGGCAATGGTAAACGTCGTTTTAATGGGTGAGATATTATAGAAAATTATCATTAATAATCGCTAAGAAGGAATTAATATTAGTAGTCTAGTCTGCAACGCCCTGCTTAAAATTTGTGAAAACTTGAAGAAATGCCACAAGTTATTAAACACGCAAAACGCATCTTCCACGAGCAATGCTACAAGTTTAATGTTTAATTCAATTGCAAATTTTTTGGAACATTTACGTGTGTTGTTTTTAATGGTAACTTTTAAATAAAAATAACTATTTCGGTTTTTTGTTTTTAAGTTTTGACCACAAACTGTAAATATATTATTTTCTACGTAAAAAGTCTGTAGTAAACTTATTATACACTTGAAAAATAGTTGAATATAACAGTTGTAATGCACGTTTACCAAATGTCAACGGTAACATAAAAATGTTCACTAAAGTTTGTCAGTCTGCGAATGAACCTAGATATCAACGTTCGCTAGACTAACCTGATTGGCTCTTTAGAAGAGCTCAGGAATTTTAACCAAATGAAATGTATAAGTTCCAAAGCCAAATTTTCCCGTATTTATGTGTCATATTAAATTGCTTTCACTTTGTGGTTGAAGAATATAATTGCTAACTGAGAAGAACAGTTTCAAAAATATGTGAGGCAGATTGACGTTTTACGTTTTCTTATTACTACTGAAATTAATGACGAAATGGATTGAATTTTTAGTCATTACGGAAATATGAATATTTTAATCGCAGTATCGTTGTATGTTACATAACGAGCCCTCAAAATATTAACATCGTATCTGCATAATTTTTTTTTACTTAAAGAGCGTAGTTTAAAGTTTTGAAAACTCATATAAATAAAATTATTTTAAAATAATACCGATTGTGCGCTACACGAATGGCACTTTTCCTTGTTGCGATAACCAACCAGAAGACGGAAGATAACTAATTTGCTAATTTAACAGGTTTATATGATAAATAATTCAATAATTACAAAAAAATGGCAGCATCATTGTTATTATTTGGATGAGTCAGTTACATGTTTCTGGCACAGAGTATTCGACACTTACTTCAGTAATGGTAAACCTTCATAAGAGAATTTCTATACTAAATAAATATAATGATCTCAAAAACAGTCAAAAGACTCATAATAACACATGAAATAAACAAGTCTACAAAAAAAACTACTATTCTACATGAATTACAATGCGAGAACCTTAACGATTGCTTTAGAATTTTAAAACAAATAGGAAATTATGTTTGAAACAGACGAGTACTTCAGTCCACATAGACATACGTGCAGAATTTTAACCACCTACAAATTTAAAATGTACATATTAGCAAACATTTAAACAAACACCGCCAATGTAAATAGTTAACTTTGAGAAAATACTGACATAATAAAATTTAACGTCGGAATGTCAAATTTTGAGGAATTTTTTCTCTGTTATTAAAAATGATTAAATTTTCCACCATTCATAAATTATAATATATAAAAATAATCATGTAGGAAATAAATTTATGAACTGAGTTAAAACTTTCGTTGCCGTTATCGCTGAACATCTGTCGTTTGCTCGGTTACAGACTGTAATAGGTTAATAAGAACAGCGCTTTACCATGCTATAATAAATTAAGAATTAATTAGAAGATAGTATTCTTAATTATCTTCTGGCTAAACGTCTCGAAATGTGATAGGTTTCATCCACAATTATGCATGTACCTTTTAGTGATTTAGTTGAATTAGGAAATTTCAGGGAAGCCTGATAACGAAAAATTAAGCATAATGTAATTGACGAAACCTTACAAGTTACAGTAAATAGCATGACATGTATACACGAGGAAAATATTTACATAATAATTGGCAGTGATTTGTTGAATTATTTTATCATCGTTATCTCTGGTAATTATTACCATTTTAGGAAATAATTTGCGTTGTGCTGTTAAGGTAAAACGGTTGAAAGTTTTAACTATACGAGGAAATTATGTTAGTTGGCTGTGCATAAATTTATTTCTATAATAGAAACTGTATTTAAAAGATTGTCAAAAGTAAAAAGTGCATCAAAATACAATTTCCTGCTCAGTGCGCAAATAAAAAACAAATTTTTGCGTGGACAAAATTTGCATTGAACAGATTTAAAAAATAATTATTTCAAAGCTATGAAATGGTTTTGTATGAAAACTGTCAGTCAATCCAGTTTATCGACGACAAATAAATTAAATAAAAACAGTTTGGGGTTTCTTTTGTAATTTCCAACTAATTGTATGGTTGGACAACGTAAATACTTTTTCCAGTTACATCTTTGTACATATTTATAAATAATACACCAGAAGAAAAAAAATGTGTTTGAAACACTGACACTTTCTAGAGTCATGTGCCATTTAAAAAAAAGTAAAACAAGACGCTGTCATATATAACTCAAATAAAAATTATCTTGACTGTTTCCTTTCAAGATTTAACTGGAAAATTTGTAACTGGCACAATGAGAATAATGTAATGTTTTGATCATTAGAAGTAAAGACACTGTTTTATTGCAAAATAAATAAACGAATATAAGCACATTTGTTCAAAAATTTTAATGTACTATACATATATTTATATGAAAATTTTTGAGCTTATATCTATAATTTCATATGTCACCTATAACGATCTGTCTGAAGTACTAACTATCAAACTTAAATTACCTTGAATGTTTAAACAACGCCAATGTTTTAAGGAATGGTGTGGTACCTGAAAAAAGCAATATTTATTATATCGTTGTTGTTATAACATCACACCACAGGTTTGTCTTACACACACGTGCAATCTTAGTCCAGAAACCTTATATTATATCCAGTTTTAGTATACGAATTGTATTAATCTTTAACTAAAGCCGATACTACAAAACACATGCTGACGTACTTGGGTTTGAACAAACTTTTATGAAGCCTATTATATAAGTCAGTTAAAGGTCCGTAATGAGAGCCGGGAACAAATATTACTATAATACAACACGAGAGAGTATCACACACTTGGTAGGTGCCTATAGCGTATAATGATAGTAAATGTCGACCTTGATTGTAGACTATAACTACGTATCTGTTACGTAACTTTTATGGATACATCTCCTAATTTAAGGTTGCTTCATATTTAGTGAACTGAAAAGCTAAAGTATTATATTCGTATTTTAAATATCGTAAATGTGTACTTTCAACCTACCTAAATAATCACGCGAAATAAACAAAGTAATTTTTTCCAAGTCATTAGAGATTTGGAATTTTTAGAACGATATATTTACTATTTGCACTTAAAAGTTTCAAATGAAAATATGAAAATCGTCACGTAATGTTGCAAAAGTACGCGATCTACTACAATATTTTACGTTTTTATTTTGTTACCTTTATTATTTACCTACGTATATGAAAAAAACAGTGTCCCCAAACGTACTACTCGGGCACTGAAAATCTAAAATAGTTCTAATCACAGCGACACAGCTGTAAACTCAGCTACCAAAATGTTAACCCTGGAATGTCACACTGTAGAAGGCATTGATAGGACGGTATTCACAAATACTAGGATTCTCGTAAGTGTACGTGTTTGTGGAAACTACACACAGGCCCGTCATAATTAGGTTTTAGCTCCCTTGTTTGTGTAAGGCCTTTGATGTTAAACCCGTAGATCTAGAAGCCGTAGTACTTAGGCAAAATGTTCCGCTGGATCTAGTTCCACCGTGTCGTACGAAGGTACTTTAAAAATTCCCTGAGTGATATTGGGGTGTCGTTAATGACTGATACAAATATAGCGTTTGTGACGTACTAAACTGTAGCTCGTTAGAGGTAGATCGGGAAAATACTGATCGCTTTTAAAACTCTAATTACTTATTTCTTGCATACAATTTGTATTTTTGTCAAATTTTCTGCACACGAAACAACCTAAATTACAACCAATGTGCACAGATTGTAAAGAACTCAAAAGTTAGACTCTGAAGTCACAATAAGTAGCATTTTAAAATTGTTATTTAAAAATTATGGTAATGAAACTTTCTCATTATCTCGAACTACCAATACCTCGATCGCAGTTAGAGTTAGGAATGAAAATCAATGATATATTTTATCAGCATACGCATAAGTCGTATCCAAAACATCAATTTTGATACCTTAATTGTTGACGTGTTCAATGTCATGTATCTTTACGTATTTGGGGATTTAGGATTGAAGTTTACTGAAGTGCATAATTAATTTCCAAATAGCTGTAAATTCGTCTGCTGTCATTAACTTACGTTTCATTTTCTGCAGTTCGGCTGAAAAAGAACAACACGCGTAGCCATTGAAACAGTTGTAATGAATATTAAACGTCCACAGTGTTATATGTATACAAAGAATATGTACTTATTTTAAAAATAAATATTCTTATTTTGTAAATAAATAAATTAAAAACCAAGTAATGAATTTTTAGTAAAAATTTGTGTTGCAGATAGAAGGAGAAAAGGCACAGCTAATTTTTAACCCAAAACCTAAAACGACGGTGATTTTGTTAAACCGTAAAACGTTTAAAAAGTAAACAAGACAACATCGAAATACAATAGATCAATAGTTTACAGCTTTGCCGCGCCAAGCGCTGTTGTGTAACGTCCTAATCTATCCACCCTGAATTCCTATTTCCTAAAAAATACAAATATTTGTTTCGGACATAGCAACAAAAATCTCAGTCCACTTTTCCCCTTTTTGAACAAGTGCTTTGTTGCAGAGCATAAAGTAACTCTTAAGAACTCAATGCAAGGCTGTACAGGACTTCGTAGAAGTAATATTTGCAGCTACATTATTATTTTTGCCATGATTGTGACGTTTCGAGTTTGGTTTACCTTTAATTCATGTTTGAAATGTATGTAAAGTGGGATTAGAAAATTTAATAATTTGTAGTAGTCCGAATGGTTTTCATCATCATTTACGCAGCGCGTTATGTAGATGCCGACACAATTTCTAGCTTTATCGTTCGGTTTCAGTCACGTGAAGTTACAATAGCTGGTATGGAACCTAGTGCAGAAAACAGTACTGGCTAAAAATTAGGTACGAAATCCGTCGAGCTAGGAGACAGCGTTACCGGCAGTTCTTTGTACAAGCTATTTCGGTGTCTAATATCGAGCAATATCGTCTTAAGTGTTTCCAAATGGGAAAAAGTCATAATTTTATATTTGTACGAAATAGTGTTATAGTTTTCCAGACGTTACTTACGATTAAATTTGCCTCTTACAAAACACATTTAGCCCGGCCACTTTTTCCAAGATTGAAATTCAATGTCAACTTCATACACCTCCCGTTAAGCCAACCGTAATAAGATAAAGTAATTTACGTCGAAGCTTGTTGTATATAAAAACCCTTTACAAAAATGTTGCGTATTTAAAAAAAAATCTGGATCTTTTTTTATTTTTGCTACATTCAGCTGTTTAGTTTATACAAAATATGTTGTACTGGGTTTTTATATGTTTTAAGCCATATCCTGTGACGTGCGATTGTAGTGTGAATTATTTCTCGTTATTATGTGCACTGGTTTTTGCGTGCGAATGAAATATCAACACGCAAATTTTGACTTTGAAATGTCATTTTGGGTAAAACAGGCTGAGATATTTTTGTGATTTGAAAATGTACTCCCAAGCAGCGCCTGCGAAACTAACACTATTTCATACAAATATAAAATTATGACTTTACAGCACTTGAAGGCACTTAGTAAAATACTTTATAGTTCTGGCGTATACTTGAAGACTGATGAATTAAAATTTCTGTACCTGTTTATTATCTAATATGAAACGTATTCTTACCTAGTTCTAAAACGTTTGAAGTTTCACCATAACAAGTATAAAAAAATTCTATAAGAAAAAATATATTTAAGGTTATGTCTCAAGAAATTACTTTTGCTCTCTTACATTAACATATGAACTTTATTTTCGCAACATTCATTACTGTTTCCAAATTCCACTGCCATTTTTACGCCGAACTTATGAACTATATAATATATGTATAACATAATTTTATATATTATTGAAATACCTTGATAAATTTACTTTACTTAACAGGAATTGTTTGAGCACGTCACGTCAGGAGCACTTTTATTTACTACAGTAATAATGTTCTTCGTCCTGTGATTATACCTGTACTTTAAAGGTTGAAAATATTTTACATTATGATAAAATAATTTTAATACTGTGCGGAGATACTAAAATTATTATTCTTCAATCGAAGAAGAATTCGGGATATTCATGACCGTGCAGCGAACCATAATTCACCGAAATTAACAAAAATTAACAAAGATGAAGCCTGTATTCATACTGCAACAATGCAAAGGTTACTTCTTTATCGTCAAAAAGAAAATTATTTGATCATCAAAATTTGTTTATTTATTCAGCATTTCTGAAAACACAGTATCATTAATTTACCTACAGACTCTAATAGTGTTATATTTTCATTACTATATTTTGGATTTGGAAAAGTAGGCCTTAATGCAATGTCTGTAATAATTGACTTAAATTGTAAATTAATTTTTCTTTCGTATTTATGGGATAGAATTTCTTTGGGTTCTGGTTGCAAAAATACTATATACCATGTTAATTGCTTCTGTGTTTAGTTTTGACAACTTTTCATAGAGGTGACGTGGATTTTAGTTCATTTTCGTTTAAGTAGCCTACGTATGAGTATTAGTATGTTTAAAAATTTTAATAAATATGGTCAATAATAAGCAATATTTTTAGTAACGTTGCGGAAATAGTTACAATTAATGGTATGTGAATTTTGACGATTGTATTTTTCACTTTTCGGTAGACTGAAAATGGAAGAGACGCTGACAGTTTTTGTAAGAGTGAAATTACTAACAAGGCCGATTTCGATTCACCGGGTGGTGATTCAACGTAATTTTTTAATTTTTCACGTGTGCCTGTAAAGAAACTTGGCCAACCTTCTATAGAGTAAAGAACAGGTTCTATGTTTAGTAGTAACAAATTGTTCAGTTTGGCTGTTTAGGTGAATACTGACCATAACACAATACGATCTTGCCTAACGTTGGTGATACCACCAATTAGAATTTTAGAAGCGGAGTTAGTCTACAAAAACTGTGAGTTTTAACTCAGTTACATTTTTAATCAATAGCTTTTTAGATACTCAACGTTCCTTATTTGCAAAGAGAAAAGAATGAATTACAGTGAAGTTTGACATTTTAAATATTTTATTAAAAACTTTTTTCTTAAATTACTGTAATTAATTCAGTTTCAAGAACCAACTACAACTTTGTAGGTATTTAAAACTAGTCTCGCAATTATCTGAAGAGCCAGTAATTCTCAAAATACGTTTCATGAAAAATAATGTACATCATAAAAAATTCACATTACTCCTTTCAACTTACGATTTCACTCCGTCCAGCAGTAGCAAATAGTATCTATGTTTGACGAGGTGATAGGCGACCGAGCTCGTTTAAAACCTTTCCTGCAAAGTATGGCGGAGTGTCAATTCCACGTGATATTTTAAAAACAGCTTATCCTATTTAGGTGTAATACTCTTGAAAAGAAATGTGTTGTTAGAACACATTTTTAGTGGCTGTAAATATAAGGAATGGCATTCCTTTTGTTAATTGTTTAATATTGCAGATAGTCTTAAACCCTAATATGTGCGCAGTAGTGACTAGATTAAATGCAGGGCAAATATTGAACTGTAAACAACCTCTTTCAATGGCCCGGACCAATCTTGGCAACGTATTATAAATATCAGTTTTGTAAAGTTTTCCGAGACCTGTAAAATTAGTTTTCATAAGTATGCGTAAAATATGAGTTACTAAGATGAGTACAGCTCTATTTGTAACTGTAGTTTAGTAATCATGTTGAATAAATATACGTGTTGTCACGTGTTTCCGTCGTGGCTGCTGCTTACCGACAATTAAGTATAATTGCATTTTTTATAACTTCTTTCTGGCAAATGTTGGCCGTATAACCTTCATTATGATAAAACTATAAACTAAATAAAACGCGATATTCATTCATTCGAAAGGTAACAGAAAAAACGTAACAAGCCTATCAATTAACAAACTTGCTTTAATTCCTATGACAGGATTTCACTTTCCTTATTTTAATTTTTTCTTATCTTTCTGTAGTTTTCTTACCTTTTATTTTAGGCAACAGACGTTTTTGTGTATCTTTCATTCATTATCAGGCTGAAAATCTAACCGTTTAGGCTCTCTTATTCAGCATAGCTATGTCGTTCAGAACGGCTCGTGTTAAGGAAACTGGATGAATAGTAAAAAAACGGCGATACATGAGATTGAAAATGGAAGTTAAGCAGTATGGAATTTCTGATGACATTGATGTGCTTAACCGAAGACGAAAAGTTTTAAAGAGTACAGTTCTTCACATATTACTCTTGTAAATGAAAACTTGAAAGATAATGGGGAAAATATCGTTAATATCTAGGTCTGGCTAAAACATTAATAAAAAATAGTAACCCTCCAATTATGTAGGCCTACAAAAATGTATTATGCTGTAACTAACAAAAAAATAAATTTCTCTTATCCAAGAACTGTGAGCTGTGTAAATAAATTTCTGCAGAAGATGTAATTATGTTCATGACCTGCACAGTTTGGGTGAATTAAATGTATTTACATGTTAATCAAGGGACCAAACTGTATTTCTTTGAAAACTGGCCTCGTTAGATAAAATTTCGATACTTTAACTGTTTAAATTACGATATCTTTCTATTGTTGCGGCTTGTGTACCAGATTACTCTTAAAAATAGGAACACAATAAGGTAGATTTTAATACTCAACAGCAATACTTCATCAACCCATTTTTACTCAGAAAATAGGGGATACTAATTTTATATCTATGTTTAACGAATTTTGATCAGACAAGAATGTCCTTCAAACATTCACGTATAGCGAATTCGTGGCCTATTCATGGCGATGGGTGTCCATGGTTATGTCACGTTAGTAAAATTTGGTAATTTGTAGTAGTTGTTGCTAATTTTCGTTCGGCGAATGACTTCTTTGACTTCTAGAAAATAAACGACACTAATTTAGACTTCCTTCCTTTTACAATACGACAATTTATATTTTTGTATTTTACGCGTAATGGCAGAAATAAGAGCAGCAGAGTCTTTTTTTATTTTATTTTTTTACCTTTCAAGTGCTTCTAGTTTCTCGCTGGCGCGAAAGATAAAGGACTCCCACGCGATTGGCAGCATTTCTCACAACGCAGCGCTTCCCCTGTCCAAAGTTTCGACAGCTCGCTGCTCACATTCCTGCTTTGTCCCAATATATTTTTCGGACGTTTGTCAAATACAGCTCGCAGGCGGTGTAGGGTAGTTGGGACGTAGTACGACAAGAATTGTAAGGAGAGGGGGTTGGTTCAAGAGGAGGGGTTAGAACGTCGTGGTGGTTCGATAATATGTGGCGCCAGCGGATATCAGCCACTCCTTGTTCAAGTCGGCGTGAAATATGTAAGAAAAGTTAATGGCAGCCCTTCATCTTCCAATGGCATTTTTCTTTGCCTTACTTGTGTCTCTATCGCAACTCGTCCCCTCTCCTTTTCGTCCTCGTTTTGCCCTTACACTCTTCTATTCCTCGTGCTTTCCTCCCTTTCATATTCTTGTCTCTCACGTCTCGAGCGCAATACTCGATCAACGGCGGTCCAAAACGGAGAAAGAACAAGGAGAATAAATATCTCGCTCCCTGATATTGTGTCCACTGCATTTTTTTTTTGTATTTCCTCCATCTCCCTTTCTAACTCTTCTCTTTGTGTTCGGAAGTCATGTCAGTACAAAATAAAATTTTACCCTCCTCCACAATTCTCCCCGCCAAATGCTTTTCCCTTCACCATTCCTTTCTTCGCGTGGACATTGTGAACTTTTCCCTGTCCCTATTTTCACGCCCTTTTCAGAGCACTTCTGCAGGAAACGCGACAAAGCAATTGAAGGATAGAAATGTAAATGAAAATGTAAACTGTTTTCTCTCTGCCGGACACTCAGTGCTTACAAACGTTCATTAAATACCAGACAAGAATACTGACGAAAAAGTAAATATGATACATACAACTGCCAATTTATATACCTCAGCTGGTTCGGACAGGTATTTATTTATACATAATTTTTCAACGTCCTTTAAAAGTAAAATCCTTATTTTTTCTTTGCAATAATGATGTCCCTTTTTATTCTGAAATTTACTCTTTTATTGAAAACTAATTTAACATTTTGAACTACCAAGTCATTAAGTAACAATGCGGCATATTTTAGAACGGTTGGTAATGTATTGCTTGAGATGACTTTGAAAAGGTTAGTGATCATTAGAAGCGACACTTTTTTTATTAGTTTGTGCGCGTAACCTCAATTATCTAATATGCCTCCTTAGTCGAGGGCAGAAAATTCTTTCACGTACTCTTTACAGCACTTGAAAATATATTTCTTGTAATTAGTGCGTCGAGTTGAAAGTTTAATTAAGTGCTTGGATGCACCTACGTACAGAACATAATTATACTTATACATCGTCACCAACCGAACCAATAAGATTATATTTTGAAGCCTTTTCAAAAATTGATTCTAGAAGAGGATATACTAGACTCATTACATTTTCCGTCTTTAAATTGCTGCTGTGGATGAAGACAAGCAATAATTATTCACCACTGCTTATTACCGTCGCACGCTGAACAGTACATGGTTACTTGTTTGAGGACATGTAAAATGAGATATTACTCATTAATTTAGGGTAATTTACTTGCCATACTTGTACTTACAGATTTGTGAACATCTCATTCTAGTATTAATCTTTGCTAGTTAAGTATACTGGAAATGTTAGAGCACATATTTATTGACAAGTGTTGGTGAAGTCAGTAAGTACTAGAATGCATTTACGTTAATAGTGCTAATACTGATATGCGTCTATGAGATACGCGTTATTATTTTCAACGTTTAAACCCACCCGAGAACCTGGTGTGCGTAATTTAACCAGTACAGCCTGTAAGCAAAAAAAAAAAAAATGGTACAAACTATATTCTCTTCCAGTAAAGTTATCTGAAGTGGACGTGAATGGCTTCAAGGTTTATAAAAATTTTTAACGGTCATTGACTGCCAGTGTACAGGTGTTTTTACCTTCAAAATGAAAATAAAATTACTGTCATTACACCACTAGAAAGTTTTTTTTTTTTTTTTTTGCATTTCGTACTTTTGGCAACTCTTTAAAGATATTGTAATTGGCCCTATACTGTATCCGAGGTAAACCAATATTATTAAAATTCAAATATGTGTAACTCGTCTTCTAAAATGAAGGCAATAATTAAATGAAAAGAAATTCCGGACAGTAAATAAATCACTTGTCAGTAAGGATTTGCATGCATCCCACTAACTACATGTTCAATTATAGCAATCATATTCCTCTAAATCTTGTTCGAGGACCTGCCTGGACAATTTCGCTTAATTTATTATTCTACTGTTGTAGTCGGGGATTTACGCTTATTAGTTTTCTAAATTAAGATCTTAATTTTTTGTACCATATTTTGTTTGTATAGCTGTAATTATTCTGACTGATTTCCCATAGCGTAACTTTTTTTTACCCCAAATGTTGACAAAAATCATCATGTCAAACTAAAATTCGCACGATAATTTGACGTACGAAAAAAAAAACAGATGCCAATTGAAACAGGTAAATATCGCGTTGAACTAAGATGTCTTGATATTTTTAAAGCATTTATAAGTATTGTCAAAATTATCTTTAAACCTAGCGTAGTTAATGTCAGACTTCGTTAATGCTGTAACTCACTGCAGCTAAGTTTTTTTTTTCTTTTTGCCACGTACCTACAACTCAAACTTCTCACAAGCAGCAATACCCCATCTCTTCTCCTCTAAAACCTACACATTCCATAAAGTATTGCCTTCCATACAAAAACGTGCTAATATCTCCGCCAACCTGAGCTTTTCACGTGAAAATGGCTATTCGCTTCCACAACTTCTTAAAAGGTTTATTATTAAATATTTTTGTAACTTCTTATTCTAACAATAAGCCTATGAAAGTTTTTACGAATTAGTATTTGAAAACTTAAAATGCAAGGTAACAGATGAGCGCAAGTTGACCACACCCTCAAAATATTGTCTTCTGCTTTGCTTACCTACTCTTGTCTTTCTCCACTTCACGTATAGCCATTAACTGTAAAGAGAAGACTGTCTATGATGAAAAGTGTTTAAAACACCTGCCTCAGAGTTCTTAGATAACTTAGTTTTTTTTTTTTTTTTCATTTTCCGTTATCAAAACTGTAAAAATTATTATAATATTTATTTACTACAATATTACTGGTGCACATATTATTAATATTCAAGCAAAGCTAGTTTAAGTGTTTATTATATTATAAATATTTCTAAAATACTTAAACTTCAACTGAAAACCACATCCGTAAAACTAAGTCAGTTGCTCAGTCACGCGTATATATTAAGAAACAAACAAGATATTATTTAAGTGGACAAACTCTCTCTCTCTACATATATATATTATATATATATACACATGTTCAATGTACAATTCGTATATATATATATATATATATATATATATATATATATATATATATATATATATATATATATATATATATATATATATATATATATATATATATACACATACGAATTACCCTCTTATAATGTATTTGCATAATGTATACAGAAAATAATTTTTGTTCACTTCAGAAACATTATAACTTGGTTCTACAGTATTCAAAAGATTAACTGAATATTCGATTTGTTTGTAATATTCTAATTTTTAAACTAATTTTTAATGTTTTCCTGCGGTTATTGATATGTGATATACTGTGAATTATCTGCGTTAACTAAAAAAAAAAAAAAAAAAAAAAAAAAAAAAATTGGAGTGTTCCCGTAGCGATATTCATTTAATTTCTTTCGAGGATTTAAATACATTTCCGGCAATTACAAACTTAAATGTTGCCGTTACAAAATATTTTGAGTATAACGTAAGTCCGTATCATTTTCTCGAAAAAAAAATTACATATTGAACTTTTTATGTTTATATTACCGTTTACCTTTGAGCAATATTTATCAAAACGGATTAATTGAAATAATCAGTGTCAGCACCACAAGCAAATTGTTATTTTTCGTATTCTTGTATGACGTATTTATTACAGCCTCAAAAAATATGACTTAATTATTTCAAATTGTACATCTGTAAATAAATATCATTTTTCAATGTATGTGCATTTTGGATAAAAATTTTAAAATTTATAGAAGTTTGTTATCTACCAAACTCCCAAAAGAGGACTGTGAAAATTAAAACTTTTTTTGGAAAATATTTTCCTATTCTTTTGAACTTCAGTTTTGTCTACAGTGATGAAAGATGCATTATTCATATTTAGAGCCAGTTATTTTGGTGAAAATAATTCTGCAACAATTTGTTTCAAGGCCTTATGTGCGCACATGTTTCTCTGCTTCATGGTCAGTGATTAGAAGGTTTAACTTACGGCGTCTCGGGGTCCTATCCGCTAATCACGGACGTGTGGTGTCGTGGTACATTGTTGTGGTTGGTGCAGTCAAATGAGCCACGCTTCTGCCCTATTATATTCTGCCAATAACCACGGACCAGAGTTGCAGGTGTGCATGTAAGGAACTGAAACAAGTTGTTGCAGAATTTTTTTTTTTTTCGCCAAGAATCACTGGCTTTGTACATGTTGCATTGTCATCGCTTGTGCAGATATGCCAATTCTCTAATTATATCGTTTGAACGGGTTCTGAAAACTGTCCATTATTTCTCTTCTTGTCGTGGCATTCGGTGCAGTAAGACAACTCCACTAGCTACGCTGTAGTGCGTGTGTCATCCCGAAACTATTCGAATTTTCAGCATTGTTCTGCAGCTTTTCACACTTGACAATTGTGAGCTGAACATTTTAATTAAGAGAGAAAATGCTCAAGACTCCAAATACCTCTAGGAAATTCCAGGAGTGGCACGGTAAGATAATTTCCGCTTACAGCACGAAGAACCGGGAAAGTGGATTATCCTTTTTCTCTACTAACACTTTCCTTCAGACTGGAGTTGTGTGCGTGCTAGGAAAGATAGCTTCAGAGCTGCTCGAGTCAATGGGAACAGATAATCGACCTGAACACCTTAACGAATTATTTCCATCATTGTTTGAACTTTCTTGAATAGAAGAAAGCCATAATTTTTACTTTGTTTTACATTGTGCTTTTCAGAAAATGCTCTTAAGTCGGAGCGAATAGCATGACTCAGAAAACTTTTAGAGAGATTAAAAAATTATTCATCGTCATGAATTACAAACTTTTGTAATATTATTTTTACCCTCTGTCTCGGAAATTAAGCCATTAACTTTAATTGCTTCCGTATTGTGTTATTACATTTCTTAATGCATAATTACGCAACAAGAGTTATGAAATTTTCTCGTATTCATATTATGAATTTAAAAAAATTATTTGATGAAAGTAAAAAGATAACTGTCAAAAAAACTATAAATTAAATTACTACCCACAGATAAAGTTAGCTTTAATTTGTTTACACACAAACACTTCACGTTTTAATGATAATCCATTGAACTGGTAATTGCTTTCTTACAATGAATTAAATGACTAACATATTTTGTTAAGTCGATACATGAGCATGCTTAAGGCGGCCACCTACCCGCGCGTGAGAGGCTCAAAAGCGACGGAGCAGTAAGGTCGACCTTGAAGCGCGCATCATATATACCGCGTCGCCTCAACGAGCCAAGCGCTGAACTAGCGTGCAAGGTTCCCGCCGAACGGTTTTTACTAAGTGACAGTAAGCAGTGACCATACAATTTTATTGGTGGAAAGTCTGCAACTAAGTTCAGTGCAGGTTGCAATCTGACTGTCACATACATCCAGTTAGTATACATTTTGAAGTATGGAAGACTGAGAAGGCCGTTTTTAGCCATGTTGGAGGGCTTAGAAACACTGTTTTTAATGAGCGGGGCATCTTAACAGCAAGTTTTCGACCTGGTCTGGAGTTTGTTTTCTTTTCGTACGTTGGCACAATGGACACACGTGGAATATTTTCGTAGATAAAACCTGTTTACGAACACACTGCAACGCATTTGAAGCGTGGGGTAGGTGGCCGCCTTAATGAAATGTAAAATACCAGGTCTATGTGGCTGCATGTAATGCCAAGTTTTTGTACGTGAAGTGATATTTAAACTACTCAACTTAAAATAAAACTACGAGATATCTTATTATTTCTTACGCAATATTAATTTTGTGTACATTTTTATGATGTATCTTTTTAAAAAAAGGTAATTATACCTTATTAGGAGAAAGGAAATAATAAACGTGGAGGTAAGCATAAACTATAACGTTCAACTTAGTCATATAAATATGTTTCACATGCTTAAACCTTCAACTATGCCATTGTCTAGCTCAATGACTTAAGGGCGTTGAACCCGGAAAATCTAAGTTTTTTATATTTGTGCTAAGCACTGTTCAACTTTTGCACATCACATAACATGTGATTTCCCCAAATAAAAAAAAAAATTAGGCCCCATAGTTTTGGCATAATCACTCATCAAAGTCAAAATGGGCACTACGGTGTAGCCAAAATAAAAAAAAGTAATTAACTAATGAAATAAAAGTTACAGGAACTGAAAGTCAGTGTATCAATGCATTTCATGACATGTTTGACAAAAGTAAGTTTTGAAAATTTCCGTAGTAGCGAAAAGTCAAAGTTATTCAAAATTTTACTAATTTTCATAAATTTTTAAATAATAAAAAACTGTATCGCTTTGTGTTTACAAAAGTATCTTGAAGTAGCTCACATCATTAAGTATCAATATGAATTATCTTGTTACTGCAAGTTAATTATTTTTTATTATTTTGGCTACACCACAACAGACATTTTGTGACTTTGATAGGTGATTATGCTAAAACTGTGGGATCTAGTTTTTTTTTCTTTGGATAAATAACACGTTATCTGATGTGCAAAAGTTGAACCGTGTTTGGCACAAATATAAAATTTTGAATTTTTATGGGTCCAACGTCCTTAAAATTAAATAAATGTGATTCTGGTTATTTAGCGCATACGGTAAGTAAACCATTTTCACTAATACTATTATTGGGATTGAAATAAATAATTTATAATGCTTTCTGAAAGCGTTTGCCAAATTATCGACTCATGCATGATTAAAACCATGTGCTATCGTGATAAGCCTATTTCACTACTGCATTCAATATCACAGATATCATTTAACACCCAAAGACTTCTAATTCATTTCCAATAATCTGAAAATATTTGTACATTGCGAGATACTTAAAACTCTTACTTCAGACGAAAAATTACCAATTTTTCCAATGAAAATAATGCATGACCTGGAATTTTTTTCAAACTGTTGATAAACTGTTTTTAAAATTGCTTTTGGAGTGATTATAAAATTCTTCAAGTAGCCCTTCGTACGCAAGGCACTCTGCTGTCCTTAAGTCTTCAATATCAACGTTATGTTTGTCTGTAAGTTCGAATCTGGTAGGTTTATTGTATAAAAGAAGGGGAAAATAGCTTGTATTCATTAATTGCAACATTTAATGTCTTACAGAAACGTATTCGCGTCTAACTGAATGGACAAAGCACAATATAAACAAATTAAATAAAAATAAAAAACTACGGAATCTTTAAATAGAGACTGATGCCTTACATTCTACTATGTAAATAATTTATTGCTTTTGTAATATAATTTTTATTGTTTTCGTGTAAATACCTATATTTTACTGTGTGTTGCAATGTGTGCAAGCTTGCAGAAGGTAACATAATTATGATCAAGACATTTCAATAAAGAAGCAGCAATTAAGTGAAACCATTTTAATAAACAAAATTTTTCAAACCGTGTAGCTGTCTCCATAGCAGAATTTTGCCTTGGAAATGATTGAAATGTTAATAAATTTTAAAGATATATAGCGTTGGCTACTTTCCGAAATAAAAATATGTGCATGAGATATATTTCGTGTTATCCTACTTCCAGACATAAAGATAAGCTCGTGAAAGCCTACAAAAAACATTTCAAATTCTAGTAAATAGTAATGTACCAATAATTTTTCATTTTATTCTATTGTAATATACATTTGTTTACAGAGTCAAAGTTTCTCCGTGGCTCAAGGTTTTCCATGACAAGTGCATATTTGTTGTTATTTTAATAGTTTCGTTTATTTATTCATGAAAATTTCTTGATTTTCAATTATCCAATCAAGCCTGAATACGCGAGTTTAAACGACCGAAAACTAGTTAATGTAATTAATAATATTATTATAGAGTATTTAATGTACGGTGTCAACTATCTTCAACAAATATTTGAGAAGGTATTTGGCCATTTACTGTAAATATTCAAATAACACCAGTCACTGCTCAGGACAAAATTTACAATACGTACGCAGAATAGACACAAAATTTTTATTTTTAAACAAAATGTAGACATACATTTACTGAAGTTATACAAAAAAATAATAGTATATTCCATCAATGGTGCATGGAAATCCGAGAAATTGTTCAAGATGCAAATGGTGCTTTGTATATTTGCCGCTGTAATTAGCTGGTTGAAGTTACACGTCATACAATAAAACTGGTAGCTATAACTGCGTTCATAAGGGATTGTTAAGATATTACAAATTCACGCATACTTTCATAACGTCCACCTCAGAACGCGCGTTCTGTGTAATATCGTACACAGTGAAGTCGAGAATGAAAATATACCGTTTCTTATTTATCTGATGATCTTAGATTTCTGACTCCACCATTAAGTAGTTGCCTAGAGTTAAACAATGTTTTCTGTAAATTTATTCTTTTTTTTTTTGTGAAAAAAAAAATAGGTTGCATTTTTTATACAGTCTCCTCGGGATAATAATTTCAATTTTGTATCCATAGACCTTCAAGACTTTACTAGGAAAGAAACGCATTAATTTTAATACATTCATTCTCGTAGTTGTTAAAATTATGGTTTAGGAAGCGTATAAAAATACGTTTCTAAAAGTTAAAAGTACTCTGCACGTAACTTAAAATGCGATGATAAAATTAATTTGTACTGTATCACAACCTTAAAATTAAACACACAACAATCCCATTAGCAAAAAATTTGAGACGTTATTTGTCCCATTCTTAATCTTCGGCGTTGGGTACTTCCAGGTGTCATGAAAGAGAATGGAGGATACGAGAAAGTCTGTCATAGAAAGGGGACGGAAGAGGACAAGAAGGAGCTACGAGGAGCAGGACTTGCCGATAGCGGTGTTCTTTGTGATGTATCGCCGTGCCGCAGTCTCCTGAGACATTCCTCGTCGCAATTGATTTGTCCTCAATACTGCCTTTCCCGCCTCTCTCCCCGAAACTATCGTCAGTCCAACCCCCCTTCCCTTCTCTGCCCTGCACAGAGACCCCCAACGTCTGATACCAAATGGCTTATGCGATGGTTCTCTTAGGTAGTAGCAGAAATTCAGTGAGGTGACGCTAGATAGGGTAGACGATGGACAACTAAAGAAATCGTACCCGATGTTTTGCCGACATAACTCTTATTGACTTTCTGACACACGAATTTGAAAATAAGCGAATATCTCTAATATGATTGGATCATAACCAGCTCTGCTAAGAAGTGCAACTGAAAAATCCAGTAAGCAATTTGCAGTGCACAAAGCAAAATATTGTTAGTAAATTGCTTCAAATATTAATTTCGTAGATTGTCTTATGTACTACCGACGTACGGAGATTGGCGCTTATCTTTGCCACTATTCAACGAACAAGCTTCCAACTAAGGGCGACCTCCTAACGCAAGAGTGCCGACTCATACTTTTGTATACTCACTGGAAACATTAGTAGATCATCCTCTAGAAATGCTGTGCACCGATTAAGTAAGCAAGGCTTTCAACTGGCCATGTAATTTAGCACAGTACTCTTTGGAATTGTTTCCGATTGTGTCTGGCCAGCTGGAAATGTGCTTCGGTGATTTCTGAAGAGCCAAAAAGGAAAAACGGCCAAATGAAGCAAGCTTCCTTTTGTATCCTGACATGTCCACTGTACAATGCACTGCGTGCATACTGAGATACATAAAATTCAGTTTAACTGTTAGTTTAGATATCTAATGTGATAAAAACATTTTCAAATTCCTATTGTGTGACTGTTAACACACCATGAACAAGATATACTAAAGACGTGTCATTTTACTTAGAATGATGTGAAACGTGTTTGAAGTTTGATGATATTCTGTAAAATTGTTATTCAGATGTCTTGTGTGATAAAGAAAAAAAATGATCGTAATCATTTCAAAAGTATGAACAAACAAATAAATATCAAGTTAACTTACTAAGTACTACACGAAAACTGAGTTTGATTAAATTCTGGAGAATGGGTTCTTACATAGGATGTTGTCAAATTGAATACCAATATGTTTGGGAAACAGCCCTCACTTCTGGAGGAACAGAAATGTTACATGGAAATAGGTCCTAAAACGTAAAGTTTCTGCACTAGAGTTTCCATACGTGACGTACGAATCATAGCGCGCGGACTGCTGTTTACACAGTTATTACTACTGTTTATGGGTTAGTGACTGACATAGGAGTGCTGTACTGACATTCCATAGCAAAAAGTTCCAGCCCGTGCTGTGAACCGTACATCATTAGGACCCGGTAGTTTTCACAAAAAGATTTTTGCCCCACTTTGTCTCAGTGTCTTACATGTACACCTGCAGGTCAACTTCATGATTAATGGCAGAGTGTTTTTGTGCAGAGTTATTACTAGGGCCACGATTTTGTCGCGAAAAGATTTTTGCCCCACTTTGTTTCAGTGACTCACGTACACATCGGCAGTTCTGTTTCAAGGTTATTGGCAGCGTGTCTTTGTCCAGACACGTTTCTCATTTGACTGCACCAATCAGAATAAGATAATTGTGAGTATGTACGTCTATAATTTGCCAAGGCAAGTGAGAGTAAAACCATCCAACCACAGACTATGTAGCAGAGCTGCAGGTGTGCACATGACGCATCGAAACCAAATGTTGCAAAAATCTTTTCGCCATAAAATCGTGGCTCTAGTTATTACTCATTTGACTCTGCCAGTCAGTACATGGATAACTGAGACACAACACGTAAGTGACTTGCGGTTAAACCTCCAGACGTATGTTAAGGCATTCAATCACTGACCACAAAGCAGAGATGCAGGTGCGGACGTAAGACACTGAAAATAAGTGCTGCAAAAGTCTTTTCGCGAAAATTACCGGGCCCCATATCGTGTATTGAGAACTGTAATGAAAAAAAAAAAAGTGCGTTTTCGGACCTATGTCCATATAACATTTCTTTGTTCCTCTACACGTGAGGACTGTTTCCTAAAAATATTGACATGCAATTTGACTACACTCTGCATATATCGTGTAATCATAATATGTTCAAATGACGGACATTCAGAAAATACCAACAGGCCCTGAACAACAACGTAAAAGCCAATTTAGCATGCTAAGTAGTACTATATGTGTACCGAGTATGAAAATTGGTTACTTTAATATCTCGTGTGTACAAGATGTGTTCAAACAGGCATCATTTTGGAAATACAAACATAGTATGAACAAAAACTATAAAAGTGAAGTCAACATAGTAACTACTATGATGTGAGCCAAGTTTGATGAAATTCGGTAGGTATATTCCCTTAGATGTATCAAATTCTACACAAAAATAAAAAGTGCCCATCATTTTCAAAATATGAACATGAATCGAACGAAATACGTTAAAGTCAAGTCCACTTATCAGTCTTGCATGTAACAAGGTGATTGAAATTTGGTAAATTATCCCTTCAAATATGCCATAATTTGCTAAAAATATAAAAAATAGCAGCCACTATGAAAATATAAAAAAGGATGAACGAAATATACCAAATTAAAGACAGCTTACTAAGTTGTATATGTGTTCAAATTTTGGTGAATTTCGGAATAATATTTCTCAATCTTGAGATGTCATACTATGATGAAATTAGAAAAATTGTCGTAGTTTTGAAAATATAAAAATAAGATGAAAGAAATACGAACAAGAATTACGACAACTTCTTTAGTAGTAAATGTGTAGTAAGATTAACGAACGTGTGAAAAATATTTCCTCTTATTTCATATTATAATAAATATGTAAAACAGGCCATCATTATGAAAATATGAACACAGGAAGAACGAAGTTCACAAAAGTTATGTCAGCTCACTACGTAGTGTGTGTGTACTAATTTTAATGAAATTAGGAAAAAAAAAATTCTGATATATGTAATACTATGTTCGAAATAAGCAAAGTTCGATAAATTAGAAAAAAATTTCTTCCTGTGTGTCATATTTGTTATTAAGTTAAGTAAATGGTCCCCGTTTTGAGAAAAAGAAAAGGATATAGGATAAACGAAATATCCAAAAATCAAGTAATCTTAGTATGCTGAATACACTGTAAGGACCAAACGTTGTGGTAGTTGAGCTCCCTAGTGCTGGCGGATGCGTACAGACGGCACGGCCTGGTCACACTCAGCACACACTCGGTACGGCCAGGACGTGTTCGCTCTGTTACAAAAACATGTGAGCGTTTTGCTTTCTCTCTTCTTCCCATATGTATCAGGCCAGAGAGCACTGGGTTCCTAAGAGTCATCATTACGCTTGATAACACTTGGTTAACTACTGCAAGGAAAAAAAGAAAACGATCGTGTGGGGTTTATAGTATTTTAACTAACAGTCGTATTTATTACACGATACTACGCGTGTTGGCAAGTGAATTGTAATAGACCTTTCAACAAAATTCGATACATAAATTCTTAATGTGGTCTAGTGGTGCGAGTTATAGAAATGAATAATGAGTACACGTGGAGTATAAGTTGAATAAGCGTGTAAATAAAGATAATTATCTCCAAAATTATGATACACAAGGTACACACACACTTTACCAAAGAACTGAATTTTACATCGACTGATAGTGTAGTCCCAAACAAGTGTCTGCCTCCAAAATTGTTTACCTAAAAAATAACGTGAAATATAGATCTGAGTTGTTATCAAGGAATGTTTATGAAATAAACCAGACACCCACTAATAAGTTATGTAAACGAAATTCATTGAAGAAAATTACCTTAATTTGTGAAATATGTCGGCAAAACTTTAATTTGAATCAACGAAACCAGATGAAAATGTAACACTCTCTCGCTGGAAACAACTAAAATCAAGCATAGCCAATAGAAAGAAAAATGAAATTAAGCCACGTAGTATGATTAATGAGACTCAAAATCAGATCGTCGGCTTAATGCTACAACTAGGTAACTAGGTAGATGGAGATAACCAACTATAACTCTGAAAATTGATTTTGTCATACGAATAGTTATTTTTGAAATGCAAATTTGTCTTGCATCAATACTTCTAATTAACACATTTATAAATGTATACATATCAGAAGGAACTATCATAAGGGTAGTGTAGACATCTGCAGATAACTTAATCTTGGAAAATTTAAGTTACCCAGTTCTTGCACTAAGCTGACGAGATGTAACTGTCAAAAATAAATCTCATGATTTTTAAAAAATCTAATTAAGCTGGTTTCTGGAACTCGTAGTTAGTGTGGATGACTCGCTAAGCTTTCATGCAAAACTATAAGTATCAATAATTCCCGTCGATAAGTCTCAGTAACTGTTGTATGTGAACAAATCAAGTGAAGAGATTTTGGTCAGCACTTAACATATAGGTATTTAGCGCTGATGAGGGGTGACATGATGTAAGCATGAAGCAGCGCCGAAATGAAGGGGCGTGGGAAACTTGAGATCCCCAAGAAAACTCGCCCACAAGCTGCATCATTCGGCACGATTCCCACGTGCGAAAATCCGGTTGCAGTCCCCGCCGGGAATTGAACCTGGATCGCCTTGATAAGAAACAATTTTATATCTTGAAAATCTAGCAGCTTCGTGATATAAAAAAAATCACAAATAATAAATTAACTTCAAATCCAACTGCAAGTCACTATATTGAAGATGTTAATCGAACCCCCAACTCTTTTCTATCAATGCAGCGTGAGCTTAGCGGCGCCAACTTGACGCGTAAAATACAATCTAAAAGTGTCGCTATCACAAAATTCTCCTGCCAAAGCAAGCATAGAATATGGCTGAAATTTCTCAAAATATGTATAAGCACTTCAGGTACTAGAATAATGAAACAGGCTTCTGACCTGCTCAGAAAAACCATAGTGAAGCCTCCGTCACAAGGGTACTTATTCGTTGCTATTTACTTTCCGGTAATTAAAGTTTAATGCTAGCATACCAATTATTTTACATGGACCCTGTTGCAAAAATGCATTGAGTAATTGCAATAATACAGTTTTTTTACGCCGGGCGCTTAGATGACTGTCAATGAAATAAACCTTTGACGATAACAAGACATAAATATCACTACGGTTGTTGATCATAAAATCATAAGATAAAATGGTATCCACAAAAAAGTAACATTGTAAAATGCATTAAATCATAGAATGTATAAAAAATACTTTTTTCACATGTTTTATGTCAATATCCTTCATTTCTATAGCTATAACGACAATTAATTTCATAAAATAAGACTTACGCTAGTATTTAAAACTGTTTCTGCCATTTTGTTTTAACCTATTATTACTATTAAACCTAGTGGTTCCAAAACTGAAACCCCTTGCAATTTTTATTAATTATTGAATTAATAAAATTGTAATGAACTTTTGTTAGTAAAATAGTTGTAACAAAACAAATGATGTTATTTCTCTTGAAAATACGCTTCATAGTCACGACAATTTTACAAATCTTTGTTTAATAATTAATATTTTTGTAAAATATATTTTGTGGTATAGTGTACCACGATTAGCAGTTTATAATATATACAAAAGTGAAGAACGTGTTTCCAATTTGTTTACATATTTGAAGCACACACTTCAGACGATTTATTACTAATTTTTTAAATTCAGCGCATTTATGCATTTATTAGAAACACAAGGTTGGCGCGTATCGCGACTGTGAGGAACTTAGTAGGGCCGTCGTACTCTTCCGCGTTCATCTGTTTACTCACGTCTCGTAAAATGCGTTGTGGGCTAATGTTTTCAGAACGAACGCTCCACCTACCTTGCTGCGAGCGCATCGACTGCCCCTCCGCCGCTGACACCACTCCCCCGCGCTGACAACTACCGCAACGTTTGGACCCTAAAGTGTGTACCGAGTTCATGAACTTCGGAGATCATGATACAAATATTCTAATGGCTGCAATTTAAAAACCGTATACTGAGTGCGCACATAAACTGTGTTGTAAAATGTCAAATAATTTTGCATGAAATTTAAATGTTGCGTTTTATTTCGTGAGTTTTTTTTTTCGTTTTAGATTGTTTACCTGCTGCTCTTGATGTCATTCCTTTGGGGAGAATTTAACAGACGAGATTATTTTGCTCATCCGTGATATACAGGCAGCACATTAAGGCAACGGGTCCCTATTTATGCAATTATATTAAGTTTATTTTTTAAATCCCGAAAGATTGCAGATATCGCAAAACCATTAAATAGAAATGGTGGATATTGTTTCTACTATGTAGCCTAGTTGTTTTAATAACATTAGTATCTATAATTTTGGCTCGTTATTGACATCCAAGTTATAAAATCTAATGATTTGGAAAAAAAAAATTAAGTACATAGTTCAAACAATTTCCAATATTTCTGTGTAACGATTTTGTGATATCTGCTCCCTTTCAGGATTTAAAATTTTAAACTCGCAAAAATAGCATCAGGAGGAATCCGTGACCTTAAGTGAACTGAAAATGTAACAGCTATTAAGAAAGCAAAAGTTAGGGAACCAGAGTTCCACAGAAAACTTACATTTTCACACAACCAACCTCACTGGGGCAGAAATCCAACTTGTCAGCGTGTAAGGTTAGTGGTCTAACAATCACTAATCTATCATTGCGATTTGGTAAGTAGTCTAACAATCACTAGTGCACTATGTGATGTGGGCGAATATCTAATAATCACTAGTCCTCCACTGTGGTTTGGTGAGAGATCTAACAATCACTAGTCCTCCTCTGTGGTTTGAGAAAGTTCTTACAATCACTAGTCCCCAAATTATTAGGTTTTCATAAGAGTTTTAGAAATTAATTTTATTTTTTAAACTATTTACACTGCTGTTCGCAATGATTCTGCTGTTATTGTATTGTAGTACCCTACTCAGAATTATCTTCGATTAAATTTTCAGACCACATCTTTTGAAACAGCCTGAAACTTTTAGATAAGGGGTGCCAGGATGATAGGAGTGGCTGTAGAAGATGCGTCAATCTCTTTACTATCCAGGGTTAGTTTATACACTTTTTTATAATATGTTATTTTGTATTATATATAAATTTGTTAAATATATATAATACGCAGTTTTGTGTTATGTGCAAGTTTGCATAGTATCAATAGTACGTAATTTTGATTATGTAGTTTCGTATAATTTTGCATTCTTTGTTATTGCATGCTGGCGTATTCTAACATGTAACAACATTATTTAACTTAAGCTTTAGGGTGTAGAATTTGGTGTTTGGTCAGTTGAAGTGAACTTTATTTATAACAACATAATCTAACGAGTAATTTAAGAATTACAATACACATGTTATTTAGTACTTAGGCAGTACTAATTATTAAAATTACTGAACAATTGCTTTAAGATCGTCGACTATGTGTTTCTTTTCATAAAACCTATGTACAATTTGGTATAGGTAATTCACTTCACTGAGTTAAAACGCAAAGAATGTGAATCAATACATTCGCATAAGTAATTATTTAACCATCTATCGAATTGTTATCAAATATAGTTAGAACTCTCTGTGGAAACATTACTTGGATTACATGAATTTAATTCTAAGCCAAATAATTGCTCAGAAAATTTATATATTATTAATATATATATATATATATATATATAATTAATGACGACGTCCTTAACAGGACTCTCTGTAGTCCAAAATGATACGAACGTCGATAACCCAGAATTAAATTAAATAGAACTATAAAATCAATTAAACTACCATACAGCTGATCCAAAAAACACCATTGGTGGCGTCACTTGTTTAATTAGTTAAAATTCTTAATATTTTCGTATCTTGAGACAGTGTCACCAGCAAAGAGTCATAAATTTGTCCATCAGTAAATCGATCGTTTCAGAACGTTCGTCAGTGTTATTATTGAGCGTGGAACAATAATTTATTATCTGACCACGCTGAAGACCTGAAGACCGGATGTAGTTTCGCACATGGTGTCGTCGTCAACCACTCATCAGTCACTTCCAGTGCTCGTCAGCAATATCGAAACTCTAGCTGACGGTAATGGAAACACTGGCCAGTGATATCAATAACGGAAGGCGACCAAGTAATTTGGGCATTGAAGTAAAAAAAAAAGAAAGAAATGCAATAATTAATTTAGTTCACTTTTGCAATTAAAATAAGTTACCAGCACACAAAATTATTTGTATCAATAAAAATTTGCGTTGCTGTAGCAACTGTGTCCATAATTGAAAAGTAATAGGCCAAGCTTTGTAAACCTGCTTTCGTGCTACGTGAATTCTCTCTATATTTAGCATTATTACATAATTGTATGAACTTAATAAACCGTTAAAAATATAGCATCGTGTTAACTAATCATGACATAACATTTTGTAATAATATCTTTGAGTACCGAGTACTTAAAAATTTAAATAGTGGGGGACCTACTGAAATACTAACACGTATACAGCCAGGCAGACGTGAGATCTCTAAGCCTATTTTTCCTAGAAGAAATTAGGCATAAAAGCAGTAGAATATTTCTCACAGACAAATTACATGCTACATTTTATACAAACAGATAGCCGTTATTTACAAGAATTTAATGTTGAAAAGTTTCCTAAGAAATTTTATCTTCCAAGAACTATAATAATAATGTTTAATACCTTTCTCAACTGAGTTTGTAGGCCTAATTACAGCATCATTTGCCATACACAAACGTATACACGTCTGACTGCACCAAATATTTTTCTCTGTGTGGTGGGCATGCCGCAGTTACCAGTCGCCGATGCACAGCTTCATTGCTTACTCCAAATAGTATCGTTTGACTAGTAATTGCAGAGTAATGAGTGCGAGATTACTGTATGCAGATTACCGCATGTTAGTATGGCCTTCTGTTTGTCAAGTTTGTAATTGTGACGACGGCATCGATCTGTTGATGACGTTCACTGTAACCAGTAGACTATCGTGAGGGTCCGTGTTATTGGCAATCATCTTCAGAAGCAACGTAAAAATTTTGAACTTTAAAATTTCAAGTTTTGAAATTTTTTATCATTAAAAATAGTGTTTCCACCCTATCAGAGAACCCTAAATATGGCAAAAAAATGTTATTTTTCAGCGTTTGACAAAGTCTAAAACAAGACATGTCAGATCTCGCTATTAAAATTAATTCAGTTCACAGATGATTCTAACGTATTTATAAACTTTCAATTATTACAATGGGAAATACATGTAAATTGTTAGTGTTATTGTTCGCGGACTGAAATAAATCTGATAGTTTAGTATTTTTAAACTTGTGTTGCTAGGAATCAGAACAGTTGTAATTTCAAGAGTAATTTTCTTTGGCACGCATCGTATTTTTAGACTGTTATTATTGGTGATACATATTCAGCTTATTAGCTTATTGTATCAATTCATAAAATATAAGATAAATTATATATTTCTTTCAAAGTAAATAATGAATTGTTTTTCATCATATATTTATAACATAATTCTCTTTAACTCTCTAAGTTTCAGTGACATTATAGCTATAGTTAAGATTGTTTAAAATGATTAAAATTTCAAAACACCGAAAAATATAGACATAGGACTATATTGCCATTAGGGTGACGTTTAAAAATCCTCATTATGTGTTTAAGAAGGACTTTTCTTTTAATAAAGGAAACGTTCAATTTATTTTTGCTACCCATTAATTCAATTTGTATAAACTGTTCCATTACCAGTTCCTGGTATAGTTCACATGCTTATCGTTTCATCGGGCTGGAAATATGATGGCCAGCCATTAACCTCGGTCCCTTAGAAACAGTACAGTTGCTGTTAGCTGACCATGCTCGTTTCGGAGAACTCATATCATGATCCCTCACAACTTTCTCTACGCCTTTCATTTACAAAGTCCTCCTGCCGAGCGTCCCAAGGAAATATACCAAAATAAGCACAGAGATGGAATCAAACGATGGTATTCGAATAACATTAAAATACGTTTTCATTGTCAATATTTGTTTAAATCCAAAACAGTTTTCAAGCAATATTCATCACTGATCATCATGTAAAGCTTCGTTCTTCTACACGAAGGAAAGACAGGCTCATAAGACTACTATCCTGTCTGTTTGTCTGTCTGTGTTCCTGTCTGCGTCTATTTCGGTGTGTCCGTGTCTTTGTTTTTGTATTTTCGTCACTGTGTGCCCCCGTAAATATTTTATACCCGTAAAAAACCTCTTTAAAATCCGTAGAAATTTGGTTACGACATTATATGCATTTTCTAAAGTCTAATGTTTATTTTGAAAACAGTACCCTTTGAAAATTTTGGGAGGTGTACAATGTCTCGAAAACAATTGGAACGAAAGAGAAGAAAATTTTGTGCTTTTAGTGATAACTACACAGTGATTAAATGTAATGTTTATTATGTTCACGGATTGTTTATATTTTTAGGATAACACAATTTTAAATCCTACGTGATATTAAAAGTCATATGACCGTTATAAACCAAATAATTTTTTTATATACTGGTTAATTGTTGAACATGTATTTTGCTGTACGCTCACATTATTTCAAAATACTATCTACGTGGAAAATTAAAATATTCTATCATACTTAGAGAACTTCAGGATCGACTGGAACTAAATGTTTACATGTTTAACTACTTTCCGTTTTGATCTAAGTAAGGTTGGCTATCTTGAATTATAGTAGGTCGAGAAGACTCAATTTGTGTAACTATTTTGGAGAAATGAAAATTTTTATGGGATGCGTTGAGCAAAATTATTTCGAACGAAAATGCTAGTAAATACTTTCGAAACCCTAAGGAAATACTTTTAAATATCACCCTAGGAAACTCCTTCGTTCACGCAGTGAGCAAAATGTGAGAAACAATTCACCCAGAATAAATAATTTTGTGAGATGAATTAAGTTCACACAATTGCTTGCATAAAAGGAAGGTGTTTGTATAGTGGGAAACACGCACACAAACGTATGTATGTATATATATATATATATATATATATATATATATATATATATGTGTGTGTGTGTGTGTGTGTGTGTGTGTGTGTTGGTGTGTGTGTGTTCTTCACTTTAAACTTTAAACCATTAAGCATTTATAAAAACCAAAAACAATTTAACTTGTTTTAAGTTACATGGATAATAAAAGTAATAAATATGAATGCAAACGGCCAAAATAAAAAATTAGGCCTAAGCAAAGCTCACTTTATCTTGAACAGTATAATATTGGCTTACCACGATAAAAAAACTTATTTTTGTTGACAATCTGTATAATTGGGGACATACGCCATTGCAATATTATGTCGTCCCAGAAGTCTCAGAAAGAGACTAAGAAAGACAAAAAAAAAAAAACGAAATACGAAAAAAGAGAAAACAAGCCGAGTATGGCTCTTGGCGGTATGTAATCAAAGGTGTCAAGTTTCTTGTACCTTCCAGGCCAACCTCTAAGTTTACAAAAATCTGTAAACCGTGTCGTACGGTGGTTGCTGGAATCTGCAGCCTGCCTTTACCTGAAGAGATCCAAGAAGATCGAAACACGAGTACGTCATTCTTATCCTCGGACGGCCTTACGCATGAGGTGAGTATGGAGCAGTGCCAGAATGAATGGGCGTGGTAAACGGGAGATCCCCGAGAAAACCCGCCGACCAGCGGCATCGCGCGGCACGATTCCCAAATGCGAAAATCCGGGGATCGACCCCACCGGGAATCAAACCCGGATCGCCTTGGTCTGACCATTCAGCCACCGCGGAACCCATGGTTTCCATAGTTTGTTCCTCTATTCCACGAACCCGTTGGCACCAGACGATGAATGAACTAACCCCGCACACCAGAGAACGCGTCTTGACGGTCGTCTGCATAGGACCGGAACATGTTGGCTTTATTTGAACCTATTAATAATTTCCTGATTTCATAACAGCAGTTTAGTTACACCTTAGGTGTGGCTTACGACTCATATTCTTCCATTTGTATAGAAAATTTTCTTCTATAAAACATAAGTAAATAGACTGTGAAGTATTTAGTATGCATTACATACAGTTGTCTTTTGCATGTGATTTTTATGTCAACACAAGAATCGACAAAGCGCTTTACTGTACGTCAGGGAAAATAACGCACTAAAAAATTACATTTAGGTGGGTCTTGATGAATAGCAAAAATTTTCAATGATTGTTGTAGTTCCTGTGTAACGGTTGGAGAGTCTTAAAATCAACTATTTTGAGATCATTAATAGTGAGTGAATTGATATAGAAAATTTGGAAATGCCTACATATTGGTACCAATAAAGGCTATTGATCAGATGAATTATCTTCTCCTGTTAATGATCTGGCAACGTTCAAGAGCTACTGCAGAGGAAAATAAATAGAGCATAACCATTTTTAAATTCCCAGATGTTGTCCTTTTCCTTGTTTTACACCTGTTTCCTCTGGCCCCTTTTAAACTTCACGGTATAACTTTCCCTTTTTCTACGCCTTCCCACATTTAACATCAATTTTTAGCAGGCCCTTTGAGTAGTGTAAAAATTGGATTTGACTGTAACCACATATAAATCTCCTTTTCAAGAAAATATGAGAGCGAAGATAGGAGTGCATAAAGGTTGACTTGACTGAATCGTAAATTTCTATGCATGGAAAAATTTAGCTATACATGAGTACCGACAAATCTGCAAGGCTGATTATCTCTGTTCCCAGTGCCTATTTTCCATTTAATTTATTTTTCTCGACCGGCCAGGATAAGCACGGCGGAAAAACCATTTCCCTCCAGCTGAGTTCTCCCTTTTCTTTTTCCTCCCCCGAAACGTCCTGGCCAATCCCCGCCCACCACGCCGACTAATCAGTCGGGGCCGCTAAGCCCCGGCACCAAATCAAGATTACTCCGGGTCACGAGTTACTGCCGGATTTGGCCAGGGAAGGAAGGAGAGCGAAGGGGAAGTCGAATTCTCATTAATTGTCCCCTCGGCATTGACGCCGAACAGCGGTGTGGTACTAGGAACCTGCGGGGGGGAGGGGGAGGAGAGAACGGGGAGCCTTAAAACATGACTGGTCTTTCTGATCTTGATCCAACCCAACCTCAAGTCTGCCGGTGCCACTTCAATCACTTCCCTGTTTGTAAAACCAGCAGTTTTTACTCTTGCAGAAAATTAAATGTGCGCCCCAGTTCTGTTCTGAAGTCAGGAAAGTTTACAGTTGCCAGACATATTTATTACTTAAAATATAGTAGCAACACTGAAGAAATCGTCATCGCGTGTTTATTAAATTTTGATACGTAAAGGTAATTTTTGTATAGACATTAGTGTGATACATGAGAAATATTGGACTTCGTAATTTGTAAGTTTCGTGGTTTTAGTTTGAATGAACTATTAATGTGTTTACTATAATTATAAAAAATGCATGTTACAAAATGAGTTAGGGTTACGTACATACATGCATTAAATTTATTCACATAAAAGTCTACCTGAGCTGCTATAGAAAATGTTATAATACTATATTGTGGTAAACGTGTGTGAGATAAGGACAACACATTTTATTTGTACGGTTTATTAATAAAAAACACAACCATAACTCGACATTTATAACTTAAGTGTTGTTTATAAGTTAAATTTTGTCAACTGCGCGTACTACTCTCTGTGTGTTTCTGCATGTTTATTTGGGGTTCAAATATTTTGACCACGTGAAAGGAAATAATTCAAACTGTGTACACGATTATTATTCGAAAACTCATTTAATATTTCTTTTGAGACCAAGCTAATACGTTACTTTCGAAATGTTGGCTATGTGATAATGTTAGGCATTTTTTTTTTTACTTCAGGAATAACTTTACTGAAGATAAGACTTAACGCATTTTGATAACTTCCCACTCAGCACAGAGACATCCAAGGGATATTCGGGAAATATATACTTATGCTATTCGGATGTCCTATCGATATCCTAAATTATCTATGGGATACCCAGATTTCCCCAGAATATCTGTGGAACTACCAAGTCAACGCTTTCGTGAAATCCGTAAGACATCCCCGCAAGAAATCCGTGGAATATATCTACTGGATATCCATGGGTAAGACTTCGTGGGAAGGGAACATTAAAAATACCTTATGCTTGTAGCGAAAATAAATATCCTTCTCTTGTTTTTGGCCCAACACTATCCACGTCTAACAAGCTCACTGATTTTTATTTTCTAGTCTAACGCAGTTCTATTTAAACCCACTACCATATAATTTCAAGCAAATAATGCTTACCATTACTCCACGATATCACTTTGACAACCCACATCGTTATTCTTCCCTATACAATGCAAGTTACTACGAAAAATAAAAATTATCTTCAAAATGTGTCACAAATATTTTTAACATAAATATTCGTATAAAAATACAATTTATCCTACAGACAAATATATACAAATATCGGCGCATATGAAAAACTCATACAGAATAATATAGGTTTGATCATTATGATGTCTTGCTGTAATATACATAGTCAGTCACAACAGGAAACACTGATGATTAACGTTAAGAGCGTGCATGTTCCGTCATTTTATAGGATTGTTAATGGTTTCGGCAAGGAAAATTTCTTAATGCATTTTTAGGAATATTTTGTGCAATAAGTTCAGTGATTATTAACTAAACAAAACAAATAATACACTTTAACAGCACATAGTGATACCATAAAATATTTAACAATGTCAATAAATTTATCCATCTGATAACCTCCAAAACACGTTTGGGATATACATAAGATGTAATTTGGGGACATCCAAAGCAGATAATTTGGAATATCCAATGAATATACTTGGGTTATTTAACAAATGCTATGTCACCTCAAAAACACTTAAATTCTATTTTATACTATTTACAAGAAAATTATAGCCACAATTTTATTGTAATCTAAGCACCTCTACGTTACATAATCTCATGAAGCTTAACACAAATAAAGTACCTTAACAATACCCTAGAGGTAACCATAGGATGCTCGATATGTACTTCGGACATTCGGAACACTTACGGAATGTCCCCAGGAAATCCTCGTGCTGTGTGGATAGTGATATTAAAGGGAGATACTTTTGAAATATACAGTGGCAACAGTTGTAGAATTTGTCAAGAGTTACGTCGCCATAAAACCCTTGAATTACTTTTTACTGATATTTTCATGGAAATTTTAACTACTATATTATTGTAATGTAAGCACTCCTGTGTTACATAATCACTTTCACGGAACATCCCTAGAATATCGCGAGCTTATTTCACAGGGATATCCGAGAAAGATATTTTTGGGTTATCCAATAAACATCCTTGAGTAATTTGCCATGGGCTTCGTCGCCTCCAAAAATCTCAAATTAACTAATAATACTAATGTCCGTGTATTTAAACCTTTATATTATACTAGCAGTCCTTTGCGGCTTCGCCCGCGTGTACTATAGAAAAGAGTAACTAACTTTTAGTTACGTGTTAATTGATGGTGATACTATATTGTATATTATACTATATTCACTGTTTATCTTTAAAACATCAAATACAAACAGATTTGTCCAGCCCACTGCGCTAAGCGTACTTTTTTTTATTCATCTTTATTTCTCTATAAAACAGCTGCCCGGCTGCGGTTCCACCGCAAAACAGCTGCCCGGCATTTAACAGCTAGCGTACTCAATAACAGTGTAAAGAGCGCGCGCAATACGCTTGTATGATGTCATGTAATTCCCATCGCAAAGTCTTGCACGGGATACGAACCCGTAACCCCACCCCTCCCACACCCCAAACTTTATACAATAGCTGAGTGAATGCTTAAGGCCTCGATCACAGGAACATACCTACATTGTTTAAACAACAATAGCAATAAAGCTCAAATTGACTCTACTGTTTTTAGGGTTTTTTCCGGCAATTATTCGAATTTTTCTCGCCGTAAAAACCATCTTTGAACTTCAACTAACATTAAAAAAAGAAAAAAAAAAGAATTGGCCAAATTGGTCCAGGCGTTGTTGAGTTATGCGCTTACCAACACATTTTGCGATTTATTTTTATATTATAGATAATATATGCGTCTTTAATTCAATAAATAGTAACATAAATTAAATTTAAATACAATATCCTATGGATATCCATATTATGCCCGGGCTGTATTAAGAACATTTAGGATATTTACGTGTATCTCTGGGATATCTTTTTTTTTTTTTTTTTGCTGTGTGAATGATGTAAAAGTTGTATATTTTTATAGTATATTGTAATATGGTAAAATATAGCACGAAATAAATAAATGAAAATCATAAAATATGATTAAGATTTTTATAAATTTTAATTTCTTAATTTATTTTACATCTTTCAACTTCCGAAAGGTTTATTGATGGATTTCTGCCAATTTGAAAATTTCATATCTGATAGATAATTTTCTGTCATATATTCAAGGAATGGAACTACTGAACCTATTCCGAATTTATGTATGTATAATGTTGCAGTATTAATTAACGTTTTTATTTAAGTTGGATTGTTAATTGTAGATTTGTTGAAGAGAACACTACATGAGTTTTAGGTAGTAACAGAGGAAACGAATGCTTTATTGCGATGCGTGACCAATTAAAACCAACAGAAAATAAAGAAAGGTTAAGTTATTTATTTTGAACATGACGTGCACATAAATGTTTCACTTCACACTGTAATATCTACCACAATCTTACCAATGTGTCTCCTTTCGTGTGCAAAAATCATCAACGTGCTTACAGTACATCAATTTCGGCCACAATTTTTTAAGATAACGCTTCTGAGTATTTAAAGTGTTTCCTTCAAAACTTGAATATTATGCGTGCTTTTGGGTATACTCTGACATATCACTGTAAAAAAAATTGAGATGGATTTACTCTACATGTAATGGAAGCTAATTACCTCTACAAGTGAGGGAAAATTACTCAACACGTGTCAGGGTAAGTTACTCAACTGGTAATGTAATTTTTCATTACATATTTGCGTAAGTCCTCTAGGACAATTTAACATAACGCGCGAGCGAAACTTCCGAGTGGTTTGTGTGGCGAATACACTACCTTGCGGAAATTTCAACAAATATTCGGAAATAAGATTTCCCTCTCAAGGTTGGAGAATATTACTATACACATGATGAGTAACATTACTAACTTTTTTACAGTGTATTATTGTATGGGCTGTGAAATGTAATGCTATTTGTTAGAAATTCCTAATGGACTTTCTCTTCAAAGTAGATGCCAAATTATTATTTTAGGTTAGTTTGCACCAATATTAAAAAAAAAAAAAAAAAAAAAAAAATATAAGTGGGCTTTACGTCTCGTTGACAGCGACGTCGTTAGAGACGGTGACACACATCTTGACACAACGTCAGGAGCTGGGAGAGGAGTCGGTTATGGCAATTGTAAAGGAACCACCCTAGCATTCGCCTGGAGCGATTTCTGAAAACCATGGAAAACAGAAATCAGGTTGGCTGGAGCCTGGGATCGAATCCTAACTGACTCCCGAATGCGAGTCCAACGTATTATCGTGGCACCACATCGCTCAGTATGTTGAGTAAAAAGTATACCCTTTAGTTTGGCTGTTTAGGTTTTTTTTTGTGTGTTAGAGTACTTGCGTCCTGGGTAAGATATTAGTAGGGCCATGAATTTTTCGCCAGTTTGTTTCAGTGCCTTACGTACACATCAACAGCTTTGCTTCATAGTAATTGGCAGTGTGTCATTATGAAGTGACGTCTCTTATTAAGACTGCGCCAACCATTACAACGGTATTCTAACACAACACGTCAGTGATCTGCGCGTAGAACCTCAAGACACGTGAGTGTTAACACTTCCTATCACTGACTATGAAGCAGAACTGCAGATGTGCACGTAAGGCATTGAAACAATCTGGGGCAAAATCTCAAGGACCTAGCAATTATAACGACTAGTGTAAGGAATTCGAGCGGAATTGTCCATATCCTGCATTTAAGTATCGAACCAGAAATCATAGAATGATTTTTACGTTTGCAGATAAACATATTTCGGATAAATTAACTATTTACGTCAAACTACTTTTTACTTGGATGCGCTACAGTGCAAGTCCATCGCCAGGCACGCAACCACAATAAATAAAATATTATTCGGTGTGTTTTAAAGTCCTTTGGCTATTTTTATAGTAGCAGTATGGTCAGACCATTCGCCTCCCAACAAGCCGATCTGGGTTCGATTCCCGGCTGGGGCGGTTCCCGAATTTTCGTACGTTGGAATCGTGCCGGATGACGCCGTTGTTCAGCAGGTTTTCTCGGGGATCTCCCGTTTCCTCCGCCCTTCCATTCCGGCTCTGCTCCATACATCATGTCACCCCTCAACAGTACTGAAGATATCGATGTTAAGTGCTGACCAAAAACTCTCCCTCTAGTTTTATATCGCCTGTAAGTAACGTATTGCTTATGACCTGTTGCAAAGTATATAAATCAAAACCCATCCTTTTCAAGCAGGATTTTCTTTGGATTGGAGGTAAACTACTAATTAGCATATGGTTACATAAGAAAAAATAATGTTATAGTTAAACTGTACACTAACTACAAATAAATTTTCCTTACTTTTTTTTCTATTTAAAATGCAGTCACGTGAGGTGGTTGATATAAACAGATAATTACGTGGATAAGCATTAGTTTTCAAACGAGTAGCGAACGGAAAAAGTTTCGCTGTCACAGATATATTTATTTCAAATATACTGTCTGAGAAGTTCGTGTCGTGCTATACTAACACGTTTATTCTCGCCGTTTGAAACTCAGGGGAAGTTTTCAGTTAGAGTGAGTATCAACCGGAGAGTATGTACTCTGCAAGGGTTGTCCATAATTAGCGTGTAAGTTAGCTGTTTTACTTGGAGGAATTCGAAGGAAGCAGCGCGTTGCACGGTGTTCGTTGGTTGCCAGTTTTCGCGTGAGATTGTCGAGCTACACTTTTGAGAAGCATTGGAAACTACGGAACGTCTGGCAGCTTACCTAAAACTTGCTGAATTGGAACTGTTAACAAGCAGTTACACCGAAGTACCAGATACGAAAGAAAGGTGGGGTCTGGGGTGGGGCTTCGATTTCGTAATCAGCAACAATGAAAAGTAAAGCATACCAAAATTAATTTGAAACTCCTATTATCCCATATACAGTACGACATAAGTAAATCCGTCGCCTCTCAAAAGAAATTTTTTCTTTATGTGACAAACATCATTGTAATATAAAAATACAAATTGTTTTCATGCAACGTAGAATGGAACGGTGGTTTATATTATTTAAATACATTTTTCATATTTATTTATTTACTTTATTGTTTACTTATTCGTGTTAAGAAATATTTCAAACATTAATGTACTTTGGCATGAAATTGGGACATTCGTATAGTATTAGGTTTATATAGTAGCCTTAGCTTCAAAAGAGTCAGCCAAGAACGTATGAGTTAATCGGTTTCGGAATAAAGTAATACAATATAAAGCAACTTCATTAAATGTAACAAAGGCCAAATTCAGACTTACGTATATTTTGATATCATCGTTTTAGGAAAATTTAGGAATAAATTAGAAAACGGCAAGATAGCAAAACAAAAAAACTATCACAACAAGAATTAAGTCGTATATCGTGAATTTTAAACATCAACTGAACCTTTAAAAACCTCATAAATGGTTTGAAAGTAAAATTAATATCCGGTGTCAATAGTTATCGCCACTGCACACCAAATTAATAGAAACCGGAAAAATTCGCAGGTTCGCTGACCTGTAGGCCACGGTCGTAGAAGATCAGGTCTGGACACTCGCCTATCTATCAATGTATTTTGTTTGACCCCCTTGTTGTTTGGCTGTAGTTCATTATGTTACCGAGAATGTCATACTTTTTGGTGCTGTAATCCGGGCGGTCGAACACAAACTCCGCCCAATTTTGTCCATTGTTAAACTAATAAAGTAAATAAAGATTGCTGGAGCATTTTGTTAAATTTGTGAGTGAAGGAAGTATTTCATAAATTGTTAAAAATACGTTTTGATAAATTGTTTATCTTAATGGAAAGGAAGTGGGCGGAGTTTGAGTTCGACTGCCCTAACTGAAGCGCCAATAAAAAACAATATACCTTGGTAACTTGGTGAACTGCAGCCAAACAACAAGGAGGTCAAGTTTCCAGGCGAGTGTCGAGACCTGTTCTTCTACGACCGTGTTGTAGGCTAACCTCCAAGAATACATATGTACTCTATCTAACAATAGCTGCTCATTAGCTGTTCGTTAACACAATGATATGAGCCTTCAGTTTAGTTGTGTTTTTGTTATTGACTCAGTGACTTTTGGGAACTGTCATAAGAGTCGAGGGCCAGTTATCAAATTAACGTGCACTTATACTAGGTGGAATTATAGCTTGTTCCTAAATGAAAACGCGAATTTTTCAGGTTTCTACAAATTATGTAAGTAAGGAAACAGTATTACTTTGGTAAGATGGGATCCGACACTGCCGAGTAGTGATACAATTCACCTCTTACCACGGCGGATCGTGTTTGATACACGACGGGATCTGCCCCGGAATATTCCCATGTGGGAAACGTAGCGGACGTTGCCGCTGTCCTGTGTTCTCGGGGCACTGCCGTTTTCCCCGCCCTTGTATTCCGTCGCTGCTCCATCGTAGGGTTTCATTCCGTGTCATCTCTCAGAGAACGCCTACGGGCTCCCAGCTTGAAAGCCTTGTCTCTCGGTGTGCGTAAACCCTGTCCTCCAGTTCACTTCCAACTCGATATTGTTAAGATATTGACAGGATAAACTGATATAAACAGTAATATTGGTTTACTTTAAAAGAGGACGACACTTTAAGAGGAGTCTTCACCGGTTTCAAATTCCCAAGTTTGATGCAAGGGAACAGCGGAGCGGTAAGACCAGAGTACCACGCTTGACGAGAAGCGTTTCGCTTCTATTCGCAGCGCATCAAACTGGCTTGCAATGTTTTCCTTGTTGTCTTTTTCCTACGGGTTTTTAAGCGGTGACCCTAATATTATATTTTGGGATAGTATGATGTAAAGATCAACGCATGCCTCTCACTATGCTGTTTACGGATTCCGGTGGTCTTTTCGCAGTTACAGCAGTCTAAAGAAGCCGTTCTTAGCCATTTGAGAGGCCCGAAAAAACATGATTCTTAAAAGCGGCTGAATATTTAAAAACACAAAATATAGTTCCAAGTGTGTGTTCTTTCTGTAGATAAACGTAATACGAATAAGTGAAGAGGTTTCGCTTAGACAATATTACACGTTAAACGTTGCAACACTGCCCGTGCGCCAGGCAACGAATACGTAAAACTTAAGGGCGCGGTCTACATCAGTTTTCAACGTCATATTTTTATTTTTATATTTGTACCAAATATGTTTTTGTAATTTTTGGACATAGTAGTAAACATCAAAATGTGTATATTACGGTTTTATGCACGCCACTAAAATCAACTGAAATACCAAACTGAAAATAATTTACAGTGAGTAACAATGTTGTAAACTACAACGTCTTCTAACCACAAATAAAAAAATATAATATCTGTTTATAAAAAATTGCTGAAATTTGAAATTAAAACCTTAAAAATTCAAGAATATTTGAAAAAAAATAATAAAAAATATATATATTGTATTTTATACATTTTAGTACATTGTAGAGTACAACATCGTTATTCTCTGCAATTTTTTTTTTTCAGTTTGGTGTATCAGTTGGTTTTGGTGGCTTTCTCAAAAACGTAAAATGAAGGTTTAGACGATTCATTACGCAACAACTACAAGAGTTAAAAAAATGTCATAAGAGAAAAAATTTAGTCACAATTCATGTCTTAAACGAGAAAAAAATATCTGGTACAAATATAAATATAAAAATTTAACTTGGAAAATTGATCTAGACCGTGCCCTTTAACTCAAATTTCCTGATTACTTATATGGCAGCTGACTGGTTTTGAGCATACATAAAGCCGAATGTGTTATCGTCTTCAGCCCGCATTTAAAAACATTTCAATGAGGGAAACCATAGCATTGAATTTCATTACATGGTGCCAACTGCACATGTGTAAACTTGTATTGTTAGAAAGAGTGGTTCGCAGTGTTAGATCCTCGTTTAGATTGCTACTCACTGCGCTGAAGTTCAGTTTAGGAGAATGATTTTTTCCAACGCTTCTACCAACTAATGAAATGAAACTACGCGGATCCATAAGTTTATAATTTTGATCATTCAACGTCCAATAGTTTACGGTAATAAAAGATTTTAGAGAGTATTTTTGTCTAATTGCTGTTCATGGTTAATAAACACACCTGTAGTTGCTGTTTAAGGGCGATATAGTGGCAAAAATGCAATATTTGGTTTTTGTAAGACATACTGTTAGTTCTGTACACATTACATGTAGCTACATTTTCCACACGTGAACATTTTTTGACATTCATGGTCTTGAAATAGAGTCATTTCAATGTCAAAATTAGCAAGTTATGGAACTTACAAGTTCTGAAATGAAGTTGTTCACAATGAAATTTGAAATAATTGTTAAAAGATTTAAAAACACACACAAATTCACTTTGCATTTTTTTTAATTGCAGCAAATTAAGGAAATGTTCACAGTTTTCAAATTTTTTAATAAAATACAAAAAAAGTTTTATTGTGAGTTTTTAAATATTTTAAAACATGGCCCATAGTATCTAATTTTAGTGTCAACTATTCCTTTTGAGTAAACCGGCTGGTTTGTGTTATTTGCATGTTCCCGTAAATTGCAAATTTGACTTTTATATGCTACTTTGGGAGGACTGTGAGGTAAGTGGGGTCAAACGTAATGTCTACAAATTAACACTGTGAATGTAAAATTTGGCATTTTGCTAGTTGAAAATTCTTTAGCAGTCGCTATATGTTTACATTTAATTAATAGAAACGCTGTTTAACAAGAAAACATACAGCATACATTATTGATAATAATATTTGAATTTATGAGTTTGTCTCTCATCTACGTGTTGATTTCTTATTTAATTATTTTTCCCACATTTGTTTCACGACCGAAAATTTCAAAAGTATGACAATGAAAACAGCTATTAGTACTTCTTAGTAGACGTATAAGAGGTGAATTAGGAATCCAAAATTATGAATTTTTACATAAAAGTTAACCAAAATATTCATTTTTTTATTTAATAAAAAAATAGTAATAGAATTATAGTTCTCTTCCTAAACGTCTACTGAAAGTTAAGATCGATAGCTAGTTTCAATTGCGGTAATTTTTGGCAGTGAAAAAAATAGGCAGGCAAAACCAATAAATGAACACGCGGGAGGAAGACTGACTATCAAGGCTGCAGTTCATACATGTATTATTGTTATATTCCTGTTTTGAAAATATTATGAAATGCTCTCCAACTTCTGTAGCTAAAGTGAAAGCAGCATTTCAAGTGTAGAGGTGGTCAGCGTTAATATTACGTCTCTTGGGTGTTTTCCAGCAGTGCCGGAGATCCATCACGACCGCTGGCCGACTCTGTGGTCCCGTTAATGGCCCAGGCTCGCCGCTAAGTGGATTGACGTGTTTTGCCGTTGACGAGGGAGACACCCGTGACGTGTCATACGTGTGTTTGGCAACCTTGTCCTTCCCCGCTGGCCTCACATTGCTTTAAACACTTTGAACGCGCGGAAGCTTGCAAGCCAATTTACCAAACTGAAACCTACCCCCTCATCGGTCGTTCAGAGATCTGCGTCACATTCACTGACCACCACATTGTTCTACCCTACACTAGATATATGTATTTGTATTAAAATAATTTATTTATTTACTTATTTATTCACCTTAATTTTATGTGACGAAGTCGCCTTGTGTTACACTGAACCACAGTTTACATAATGAAATATGCATTTCACAACGTAACAGGAGAAGAAATATAAATACTGAATTTACGTGGTTAAATTAATTATTAATATTGAAGGAAAAAAATTCAAATCACAAAATAATAAGAGAAAACAAGAAATAAAAACTTTGACTATCACACTCACATTCACGTTCATACATAGGTATGTCATCTTCCATTTTTCTTACGAGATTATGATCTTGTCTAAGAGAGACTATAAATATTGCAGTGTACTCACTGGTGCAGCTAATATTAAAACACTTACTGATAAATGCGGATTGGTATGTGAACACGTCACTATTATGATTTTTCCCTTTGGATAAGCGGCACAAGCTGCCTTTTTCGCGTAAGCGTAATACTAAGCCAAATAAAATAAACGCTGAGAATGCGCTGCTACGAATCGGAATTGTCTAGAAACATTGCAACAGCGAGAAATAATGATTTGAAATTTGACGGAGGACTTGAAACGCACTTTAAGGGTGCCGCCTACTGCGCGTTAAAGGATCAGAAGCGACGGAGCTATAAGGGCGACCTTGAAGCGAGTGTCAAAAGCCACATCGATACAACGACCTAAGCACTGACCTAGTGTGCAAGATTCCTGCTGATCTATTTTTACTATGGCCTTCAAGAGATGACCATATAATTTTAATGGTAGAAAGTCTGTAGAAAAATTAGGTGCACGTATATATATATATATATATATATATATATATATATATATATATATATATATATATATATATATATATAAATAATGTGTGTGTGTGTGTGTGTGTGT
>PNEQ01118789.1:0-10031 GCA_003012365.1 Medauroidea extradentata
GGTTTTTACGGCTTCTCGTATGCGAAATCCCCAATTCGGCCGCCTGCCACCACACGAGTAGATTTTCGTATACGAATCTCGTGTACGAGGACGGCAGAATGTTCAAGCATACCAACAACACATTTCGAGTGGTCAGGCGGGCGATTCGCATACGAACGAAAACTCGAGCATAGGCCCTCAGGTCTGGACACTCGCCTATGTACCAATGTATTTTGCTTGACCCCTTTGTTGTTTGGCTGTAGTTCGTCAAGTTAGCGAAAATGTCGTACTATTTGACGCTGTAATCCGGGTGGTCGGACTACTCCGCTACTTTTTTCCATTGTTTAATTTATAAAGTAAATAAAGTTTTCTGGAGCCATGTTTTAAAATTGTGAGTGAAGGAAGTATTTCATAAATTTATGAAAATACGTTTTGATAAATTGCTTATCTTAGTGGAAAGGATGTGGGCTGTGTTTAAGTCAAACCGCCCTAACTGAAGCGTCAATAAAACACAATATTCTCGGGAACTTGACGAACTACAGCCAAACAACAAGGGGGTCAATCAAAATACATTGGTAGATAGGCGAGGGTCCAGCCTTTTCTTCTACGACCGTGGTCCAGACCTTCTTCTACGGCCGTGTCTTCCGTGGTATGAACGTTACCAACATTTTATCAATTATTGTTGAATTTATTCAATAGCAAGAAGAATAAGAACAATATTAAACTCTATAAAACAAACAAAAATGTGAACGGTCTTCTTCTCGTTATAGCGATCTGTGTTGCTATTATTGAGGTAAAAATGGCGGCGAAGAGTTAGCAGACCTGAAGGAGACTGTTTATGAATATACGGATTGTATTGTGAAGTACAAAATTGGAAATATTTGTCGGTGTGTTAGTTTCGGCTATAAGTGTGATAAGTGTTTCACTTATTATTGGCTATGACGGAGTTATTGTTTAATTATAATGGTACGTATCGCTTGATGGTGGTGGTATAACTTGCTTGGTACTAATATTTGCGGCTGTATCATTTAGAAGTTCACGCCAATTGGTGACACAACAGTTCACATTTAGTGCTTTTATGGTAAAATTCCGGACCGGACTGAACTTGGACTGGATTTAACATAGAGCGAACCTAAAGTGAAAGGGACTGAAATGCGTTTAAAAGCATTAAAATGTGTTTACAGTAAAATTTTCGATCCCGATTGAAATGTAAACATGGTCTGATTCTGCGGCTATATACATCTCTTTGCAAACCACTGAACTACAAAACAGCTGACTGTAAAAAAAAAGAGGCGAATATTTGCTGGATATTTTATTTGAATTTATCTGAAGAGATATTTATTTTGATACATTTGTCACACCCAATTATTTTTGCAACATAAAACAGTTGTATTTAGCTAGTGCCGGACGATTCTAACCTCTTAAATAACCAAAGGAACGATTCAAAACGGCGACCGCTTCGGTTTCGTTCAGTTCAGTCAGATGGGTGTTAGGCTGTGTCTCAAATAGCCCAGAGAGCACTCTCTTGCACTCTCTTGACATCACAGAGTGTACTCTCTGCTTTCCCAAATTTGAGGGAGAGTGGGCGAAAGGGAGAGTGAGCCAGAGTGAGCAACGATGCTCCCTCGCTGTACCCTCTCGCCCACTCTACAGGAAGACATCTTTGTTTACCTTCATATTCAAAACATAACCTAAAACTGGAACTTGAAAACATTTACTGTGATTTTTCTGCACTCATTTATTTTCCCAGCTTTACTTTTCTCACGCTAGGTTGCAGTGCTTCGAGGGTGCATCCGTGGGTGGCTGTCTCAATTTAATTGAATTCAATTCAATTCTTTATTGTCCCGTGGACTACATTGTGTACAGAAATTGTACCATAGTATAGGACTTGTCAATATAAGATACATGCATATATACATATTTACAATATATTACAATACAAAAATCACAACATGTCTTTACTCTGAGAGCCCACATTAAACTGTATGTTCACCCACATAATACAGATTACTAAATATAAATTGTATACAGTAGTATTTACATTAATAACAGCAAATCATTACATCCATACAAATCGGGACTAAACATGTCACACTACCTAACAACAGTTATATTAAACCATATAACTTAATATACTTATCATTGTATACAGATTTACATAACTGCTTCCCAGCATATATAAGTGACCATAAATTCTTTGATGGTATAGAAATTGTAATTTAATAATACACTTTTCAATTTTTTCTTAAATGTAGGTAGGTGTTTTATTGATTTAAGAATTTCTGGAAGTTTGTTATATAGGCAAATGGTAGAATACTTAGGGCTGTTTGCAAAGCATGAAGTATTGTGAGATGTTAAGTGAAAGTTATTTTTATTTCTAGTACCATAACTGTGTATCCTATTGCAATTTTGTATTTCATCATTAAGCTTTGTGTGTGCATAGATAAGCGTTTCATGTAAATATAAGCAGGGTAAGGTTAGAATTTCTAGTTTTTAAAAAAGAGGCTTGCAAGAAGCTCGCAGATCAGCGTGCATTATTATTCTAATAATTTTCTTTTGTAGAATAAAGATCTTCTTGGCATCTACAGAGTTTCCCCAACAAACTATTCCATACCTTAAATGTGCTTCAACATAACCAAAATAAATCATTTTCAGGGCATTTAAGTTAATTAGTTTTGAAAATGTTCGCATTGCAAACGCTGAGGAACTAATTTTTTTTTGACAGATAAGGTATAAGGGGTTTCCAGTTGAGTTTTTCATCAATATAGATTCCTAAGATTTTTGTCGTGTTAGTCTGAGTTATCACATCACCACTAATTGAAACAACTGGTTCTTTAGAAGTACATACTTTTTTTAGTCTAAAGAGCACCCAGATTGTTTTTAATTTATTTAGTGTTAAGTCATTTGAGCTGAACCACTCTGTAATATCATTTGTTGATTTCATAATATTTTCTTGCAAATCAGTTGAATTGTCCCCATGTATAGAAATGTTAGTATCATCAGCATACAATACAAATTTGTCACTTGAGATACTATTGGGCAAATCATTAACATATAAGAGAAACAATAAAGGTCCAAGAACAGAGCCTTGAGGTACGCCAATTGAAATATTTTGATTGTCAGATTTAACGTAATATTTAGTAGGCCTATTAGTATATAAGTTAGTGTAGGGTATTACTATTACTTGAGACCGATGGGACAGGTAAGACTTGAACCAGTCGAGAGTTGTGCCTCTGATGCCATATAAACTTAATTTCTGGATAAGTATAGTATGATTGACACTGTCGAAAGCCTTACTCAGATCACAAAAAAGTCCTACAGGACATCTCCTGTTATCCAAATCCATCACTATGTTATCAGTGAATTCAAATAAAGCAGTGGTAGTTGATTTACCATGCCTGAATCCATGTTAGTTGTTAACTAATACCTTGTTTTTTTTTTTTCAAGAAAGGACATAAGTCTATTAAACATCAAGGACTCTTAATATTTTTGAGAACCCAAGCAATAAGGATATAGGCCTATAGTTTTGGCACAAATTACGTGGGCCTTTTTTTTATGGTGAGGGAGAACTTTAGAACACTTCCATAGGCTTGAAAAAATACCTTGCAGTAGCGATTCATTAAACAGATGCAGTAGTGGAGTTGCTATGTAATCAATGCATCTTTTAATAATAAAGTCAGGCACATCATCAAGGCCAGATGAGCGTTTATCTTTCATTTTGTTGACCACAGACAGCAATTCTTTCTTGGATACAGGAAACAGATACATGGAAGGGATGGAAGTTATATTATGAAAAGCGGGAGTGGTTTTAACCCCATTTACGTTACTAGTTAGCAAGCAATCGTGTATTATTTTGTAAAAGTAAGAAGAGTGAACCAGAGTGGGCAACAGTGAGAGTGTACACACTCTTTATTTGAGACCCGGCCTAAAGTAAATGTTTCAATCTGGATTGTACTGTCCAGTCCATCTCGCTGACTGGACTGGTTTACTCACTCCACTCCTATTTCAGTCCAGTAGGAACGTGTTAAAAGTGAAATTTGAATCTTAGATTCTTCATTGAAAACTTGTTGAAATAAGTAATAACCCTGTGGAACATTTTCTATGTTCATTGAAGTAACTTTGCTTTACAAGTTTAATGCTCTGGGCAAGTACCTTAACTATACCTGTAAATTTCCTTGCAGACAGCACAAGTAATTGCCACAGGTTATGTGATCTCATGCTGTTTGGTACTAACTGGCAAATTGAAACAGTCGGAGCGCACTATCTTTGTAGTATTTGTGATGCAGTTACATGAATGGTATTGCAGTATGTCCTGTAATCAAATGGGAGCGTTATTCTGAAGTGCTTGTAGGCCTATTTTATTTTATCATCGTACTCTCAACTCATGTAAGTTGACATCACCTACATTCCGTAGTAGTTTTGCTCATACTTGAAATCATAAGGTGCTGAATAAGTAAATAAATAAATGGTGGGGTTGTAGTTGTAGCAGTGGAGATATGGCTTCGTGAGGAGCTGCTGGACAGTGAATGTAGGCATATCTTTACCATCTTCAGAAGAGACAGAGATGGGTAAGGGGAAGGAATAATGGTGTGATTACGGGATGGAGTAAAAGGTTTTGTAGAATGGATTAGTGAGGATGTAGATGGAAGTCAAAGTAAGTAGATGTGGCAGAAATATAACAATACTGGTGAAGCCACCAGGACAAGGATGGCGGACTATTGAGGTGGTCAAGGAAAGAATTGACAGGTTGAGGAATGGGCAGTGGGTTATTGTAGCAGACAATCTGAATATTCCAGGTGTCCAATGGAAGGAGCGGAGGGGATGGGCACTAATATGCAGTGAATGGCATCACTATTAATTAATAGAGGATCAGTGCAGGTGATGGATACTCTGACAAGAAGGAATGCGAATGGCTAAAGGTCTGTGCTGGATGTTGTATTGGTCAGGTCAGGGAATGCGTTAGTGTTGTGGTCCTGAATGGAATTATTGATCGTACATCCCTGTTGTGGAAATAAAGCTGGGTAAGATCTGGGTAGAACAATTCAAAGAGAGGGTTGATTGGCAGTATTGATGTGGCAACAGTAAGGGAGTGGAAAAGTTTCTAAGGGAAAATTTAATAAGATGTGCTGGAGAAACGAGTGTAGACGACTTGTGGACACAATTTAAAAGTATAAAACATAGCATGCTAGAAAAATTTGTCCCCCAAAAATATTTTAGAGTGAGGGGAGATCCGCTGTACTAGAGGAACAAAATCGTAAAATTGAAGAGGAAAGGCAAACAGCTACATGCTAGGTGGTGACGAAATAGAATGCAAGGGACCAGGGAATTGATGAAACAGGAAGGGAGTTGGAAAGTGAGGTCAAGCAGGCAAGGAATAAGTATTTAAAGAGTATGATGGAGAAAGGAAGGGCAGGGAATGGGGAATATTATTTTGGTATCTTAGAAAGGAAAGAGGCGGCAGAGGGGAAGGGATCCCAACGTTGAGAGGAATGACGGAAGGGCTGCTGCAGGTGACAGGGAAAAGGCTGAACTGTTGCAGGCACAATACATGTTAGTGTACGAGGTAAAGGACAATTGGATGGTGTATATCATTCATAGGAGTCAAGGGGGTTAAAAACATGTTTTGTGTGAAAGGTTATGATATAGAAAGGGTGATTGTTAAGGAATTGAGGAGCAATAAGACAGTGAGGCCAGATGAAATTTGGAAATGGTGCACACAATTTTGGAGGGAAGGAGATGGTCAGATATCTAGAGGTGTCTGCTAGGTCGTTAGAGGAGGGTAGATTACTGCAAGGACGGAAGGCGGCGTTAGTGGTCCCAGTGTATAAGCAGGTTGAGGATAGAGGGAAGCCAGATAGTTACAGGCTAGTGAGTTTCACATCGAATACAGAGAAGGTAATGCAGAGATTGATGGTAGCGTACAATATGTGGTAAATGTTATGAACAACAGCAAATGGATACAGGAATACCTACACTGATTTAGAAAGGGATAGTAATGTGAGACTCAAATCCGAATTCTGAGCTATCTTTCGATGGTTATCCGCTCACTGAATGGCTGTTTTACGAAAACTACTTGGCAGAGACGTCTTTCTGTGGTTGGTTGACCGCTGGTTGTGGCATTCGTACCAGTTGAAAGTGAATGACCTCTATTGTGTTTGAAGTAAACAAAACAGTTCACTTTTTATAGGCGTATACATTATTATTCATTTTAAATATTTTCACACTTGCTTGTAAATTATTAAAAATATTCTTGCCACGTGGCATAACCCTAATTTGAACGTTCTGTAAAATTTGTTTTAAAATAAACTTATATGGTTGAAAAATTGTTTCACCCATAACAATTACATAGTCACTGTGTGTTACTGTATTGCTGCAATGGTAGATAATTGGGAGACTAGAAATCATGTTGAAGAGGTTTTTAAATTCTTTGGATTATTAAAAAATGAAATTCAAGTTCCGAGAATATACATCCGAATTCTGGCAGACCCATTTCATTTGTATCGGGATGGAGAATTTGAAGTATCGTTTTTCAAATGCAGTTGTTATACATGTGCTATATCCTTGTGAATATCATTTGTAGGGTTTTCAAAATCGTGGTTTACCAATCAATCCCTGCAATGACAAAGTTAATTGTAGCTTTGTTATTGTATGCTTCAGGGAGCTTTTCAGGTTGATAGGATACAAAAACTCTAATGATGATTAGCTAGAGATAAACAGATTTTGTAGACACTTTGACCATCTATACATATTTATTTGTTCTTACTGTTTAGTATAGTCACCATTGTGGGTGCACTAGTCATGTATTCATTTTATGTACTGTCACACATTTCTTTATTTTATCTATTATGTACTCCTTAGTGTAATGCTTTTATGTTTTCTATTTTTTTTTTTTTCTGTTAAAGCCTTGGATAATACTTTATTATGTACAAATCTGCCATAAGATGACAACTTGTATCATTTCCCATTACAAACAACCTTGTTCTTGGGAGATCATTTTCAAAATTAATATTCAAAGGGCCATAGATGATTTAGAACTTTTCTTTACACATTTAGAAAGATGAACACTGATTATTTTTACCTTCCCAGAAATTTCACCCACATAATGTTTACACTTAACTTTACTACTGCCGTCAGTTCTCAACAGCTTCCTGAATTAGTTACAGAAGGCAACCAAGCTAAACCACTAACTTTAGAACCTCATGATCCAACAGACACAATATTAGGCCTAATACTGGTTTGGCTTTTGCTGCTGACTGGAGTATAGAATAGCAAAAGGAATTGGTCACGAAAAATGATAACTATGAGAACATTATTTATTTACTGCACAAAAGGATATATAAGATTACTAATGACATAATGTGAACCTGGCAACGTGGATTGTTATCAGTGATTCATTTTTCCACTTCAACTATTCCTCTTTTGACTTATATTGTAGGTATGGTATGTATTTAAAAAAATGGATGTGTTATGATTACATTCTAGCAGTTGCTAATGATAAATGAAATAATATCTAAGGTATGAGTTTCTTGGTGAAGAAATACTTGATGACATGCATAAAAACCACTTTTTAATTAAAATTTTGAAACTTAAATAATCCCATAACAATGCTGAAATTAGTTTATTTTTGCTAAAATTGTGTTAGAAAATGTGACAACAGAACTTGGGATACTAATTTGCTTTGTGAAAATCACATTATTTTAAAGAAATCAACACATTTTCAAAATTTGTTTGAATGAGGATTAACTTAGAAAAACCCAGCTTGTTCTGGGAAAAAAACTAGGCTTATGCTGAAAAAAAAACAGGCTATTTCCAAAAATAACCTGTGTTTTATTGGAAAAAATCCCAAAAACCCATTTGGGTTGAATTTTTTCAGAAAAACCCAGACTTTTTCCAACTCTGCATGTATTCCCTCTTCCTCTGTATTCTGCCGTAGTAAGATGAGGTAAATGGGCTGTACATCTTGCTGACAGCGAGGTCATTAGACACTCTTGACACACAGCTTGGTACAATGATAGGAGCTGAGAGAGGAGTCGGCCATGGCCTTTAAGGAATCATCCCAGCATTCCCTTGGAGCAATTTCGGTAAACCATTTCTGCCGTAGCAATAGGCAGCCAAACTTACCTCATTTTTTCTCTCCTTTCACCACATTGTACATCTTAACCAGCCTTTCCACTCTTCTATACTTAAATAAGTTCCACCCAAGTTCCTTCAACATCACTGATGGCCGTAAGTTGCCTTCGTCCTCACCAGCCTGCCTTTGCAGCAGGGCTGTGGAGTCGGAGTCGTCGTGAGTTTTGACATTTTTGTGTGGAGTTGTAGTAGATTAAACATATTTACATTTTTATATTTTATGTTTAATTACTAGTACTCAAATTTAAGAAGTTCATATTTAAACAAGCTTAGATAAATGTTAACTGAAATTAACACTCTAACATTCTTAAAGAAATCACTGTAATTATTAGAGCATTGTTCAGGTGTTAATTTCTGTGTGTTTGGATGGTAGTTACTATGCAAAAAATTACAGAGTTATTCAGTAAATTTACAAGTTTCTATTCACTCCGTGATGATGAAATCTCTATATATAAAAGAGAACGCTGACTGATGTATAAAACTGCAGCCCAAATCACTGGACCTAGAATCATGAAAATTTTTGTGAGGGTTCCCCTCAGGTCATTGACAAGCACTAAGAAGGGATTTTTTGAAATTCAACCTCTAAGGAGGTGAAAAGGGGTGAATTGTGTTTCCGAAGAAACGTCGGTAGAGCTCGAACACGACGGGCTATCATGTTTTTACTTTCATAGGACTCACACAAAAATGCATATTAGCCAATGTAAGGCTTTTTCGAAATTCAACATTTAAGGGTGTGAAAAGACCTTGAAATTCCGATTAACTATTGATACGTATTGAATCCTTCGGGATAGAGAGTTGGTATTCAGTTAAAAATGTTTCTTACGTAAATACCCAAAAAGTAGTTTTAGGATTTTTTGAAATTCTACTCGTAAGCACTGAAGCATAATTGACTATCATAGTGATTTTTACTTCAATTGGTTATGTGGTACAAATGTCTATGACAGGACTCTAAGACGTTTCGAAATTCTTTCATTAACAGGTGAAACCTCCATTACTTCCAACACCATGTCAATCTAAAGAGAAAACTAGTGTGATAAAAACGTGTTTTGTCACTTCTGTTACTACTAATGTATTCTGTAACATGGGTCCACATAACTAAAAGAATTTCACAAATAAGAAAGGTCAATAGTCAGTTGTAAAAAAAACTGTCCTGTCTCTCTCTTGTATTTAGGTTTAGTATAGTCTGCTACTATATTTATAATACATAATATGTATTATATTATATTCTTATATATAATATTATTATTATATTATATTAATATTATATATATATAATATATTATATTCTTTATATGCGTGCTGGCAGGGAGACTAGACACAAAATAGGCTGTTGCCTAAAACTGCTCATGTAGAGCTAACATTACAGAATAAAAAATTAAATAAATAAATTCCCAGAGGAAGAGCTGTTAAAACTATTATATGAGGCAGAGTGAATGTTACAATTTATTATATAAAATACTGGGAAGTTTAAATATAGGCAAGAAACATTGATTTACAAAATGCGCATTGCAACATTATAATTTGATATAGTATACATGACTATGCAAACCTTTTTAAATATTAAACTTGCCTATGGGTACCCATGTACATACTGTTTATTTACTTGAAAACATTATGTTGATAAATAAAGAAATGAATAATTAATTTGAAATAGGTATAGAAGTATAAAAGTCCTGGATGACGAACATGGTACGTAACACAAAGTTTATGTGGCTACATAGAACTTGAACGTATAACGTAGTAACGAGTAGATGTCCAAAGAAAGGACATGACAAAAGTAAACTGCAAAGTCGAATCCTTTAATTATTGGAAATGCTGGCATACTTGAAGTAATATTGAAGTTTTATTGAAGTGGAAGTTTAAATTGAAGTGGAAGTTTAAATTGAAGTGGAAGTTTAAATTGAAGTGGAAGTTTAAATTGA
>PNEQ01118789.1:10131-62297 GCA_003012365.1 Medauroidea extradentata
ATTTGAAGTGGAAGTTTAAATTTGAAGTGGAAGTTTAAATTTGAAGTGGAAGTTTAAATTTGAAGTGGAAGTTTAAATTTGAAGTGGAAGTTTAAATTTGAAGTGGAAGTTTAAATTTGAAGTGGAAGTTTAAATTTGAAGTGGAAGTTTAAATTTGAAGTGGAAGTTTAAATTTGAAGTGGAAGTTTAAATTTGAAGTTGAAGTTTAAATTTGAAGTTGAAGTTTAAATTGAAGTTGAAATTGAACAGAAGGATTATTGAAACGGTTGAACTTAAACCCTCCTCTGTAACAAAAAAAAGGGAAGTGGAGAATTAATGTTAGTTTTTTAACAAAACAAACAGGGCCTAACAAGCGTGGACACTGTGGGAAGACATCTACGGAGGGTAGACTCAATGGCTTGCATCTTGAAGAACACAAAAAGAAATTAAAATTTTATCACAAATGCCTTAAAATGACTCGTAAACAAAACAAAAGTTAACTATGCTACATGACGTGAGAAAAATAATGCAACTTCTTGGGCACTAAGTTCTGAAGACTAGTATCTCCATGTAACCAGGAGCAATACCAAGGTACGTCATGCTGGTTGAGTGGAGGCTTACACAATGGTGCTCAAAGGAGCGGTGCGGAAGCGTCGGTGACGCTGAAAAACTTAAAAAGTCGCCGATAGATGTCACATGAAGTCTATAGAGTACTTGAAAGTGCTGACAGAGCAGTACACTCTGTGCGCAGCACGTGCTGCATGTGATGGAACCAGGAAGGTAGGCAGTGCAAAGGTTACTGTTGTTCTTGCAGTCGAGCTGAAAATGCAGCTGTGCATGAATCGCGCCAGCGCAAGGAGGACGCGGTCTCTCTCTAACATTGTGGAGAACATTAGTTCCAGGCACGTACAGTATTTCCTGGGTAGTATTACGGACAGATAATGGCGTGGCGAGCTGACCCATGAAGCGAGCCTGTGGTCGCTTTGGCTGGACTGGGAGACATGAAAATAAACAGTAATACAACAAGTAGAGAAACACTGAATGAAAATTAATAATCGCAGTTCCCTAGACTTAATAATAAAGTTTAAATCCCGTTAATAACTCACTCTTATATTAAAAATAATAACACATGTGCCGAAAAATACAAATAATATACGACTAATAAACGGCACAAAACTCAAGCTACTTTTGAACATTATATTGGGTTTGTACTACGTCATAGAAAGAAGAGGTATATAAGAATGCAAACTGACAATAGTACAGTTGTGACCAGTAATGACGTCTTCAAGACTGTGTGGTAGATAAATAAGCGCTGAGTTCTACAATTGAGATATACACTTTTTGAAAGTCTTTGTAGGAAAACCACAAAACAACAAACCTGGATAGTTATATTTGCTATCTTTATTAGCAAACATTTACCCGGAATGATGCATTTGTCAAGTGTGATCTCTTCTCTACCAAAAAGTTACAGGATGTGTGTGTGTGCACATATGTGCATTTGTGTTTTTCTCTCTTTTTGAATGATTTACTTTTTTTTACAAATAGCTGTGGAGAAATGTAATATGTAGGTACACTAGAAGCTAATTTTTTTCAATATACGTATCTCAATCACAGCTTTTCTTATGAATATTGTAAACACAAAAAGTGAATACAAAATTATTTACAGTATAGCAACATACAGTATATATGAGAAAGATAAAATGGGAAATTACAGCACGTTGGCATTGTTTGAATGTGAGATGTGTTATTAATGGCATGAGTCGGTAATGCTAGCATAGTGTGTTCGTGGTAATGACCAATTTGTATATTTGGAGGGATCGTCTCTTGGGCTAATATTACGAAAAGATGTAGGCTACATAACAAAATGCAAAAATAATAATTTATTCTTATTACCGTGCCTCATTAAGTGTGACTAATCTGAACTAAAAATTGAAAGATCTAGTTTTTGTACTAGGGATGTAATTTTGTAGTTTCTGCATGAAAGAAACAAATTCACAGGATGCTCAGAACTACCGCATAGTAAGCATAATTATCACATGAATCCTGGGTCAAATTAGAGATAAAATGTTAGTGGTAAAATGTTGTAGAAAGACATTTTACGCTTACTATGTGGCAGCGTAATGCAGGGAAAGTTCCTTCATGCGATCCATGTCCAGGCATTATTTTCTGTATGTTATGTCGAGTAAACGTAGAATCATGTTTGGAAAGCTTGGGATTCGAACCTGAGTCCATAACATGATGGGTCAGGACGGTGGTAGTATTGTATCTGTGGAACGCAAGGGGAGACTTAACTCCATGCTGTCTTGCCACATTGTGCGTGTAAAATGTCATCGCACATTTTGCCTCTGTAATTTTCGTCTCCGATTTAGTCTAGGATTCGAACATTATTATTAGGTGTCAGTTTTAGGACTGTATGTGGGCTATATATAAAAATTGTCTGTGCATCTGAACCATTATTTTTGGCATTTGGGGAGAAGGGAGCAGAATGGGGTGAAGTGGCCGAATAGGTACCAAAAAAAGTAGTGAAAAAATAACTTTGGGGATTTGTGGTGCATGTGTCCACAAAGGTTTCTGAACAAAAAATTGTTCGGTGTGTCGTTATTTTATCTCTGAGAGTTCTACATTCAAAATATTTTTTTAATCCAATGTTTTGTTTATACTGAGAAGTTGGTGATTTATATAGCCTATGTATGATCCGGTATGTGCCCTGTCACTTGGTTTGGGGTATTAATGATCCTTATGTTTTAATCAGGAATAGATGGTAACCTGTCCAATGCATTGTTTACAAAGTACAAAAGAGCAAATTTTCTCTATATGCTGATGTGTTCATTCTTAATTTTTATAATTTTGTGAGAACTAATGAGACAGGCTTTATAAGTCAGTCTTAGGGTGATAATGGTAAACATTCTTGTAACAAGCCAGCAAACTATTCGTGGATGAGAAGTGGATATGAGTCCACGAATCACATTCTTAGACAAATTTGGCTTGGCTCGCTAATACATAGAGTTTGCAGTACGACGAGAGGTCAATAAAATTATGGATATTCATATAAGCATTTCACCAGGAGTGCTTGTCAATGTTAAAACGTTTGTACAAAACATAGGAAAGTAATCACTATGAAGTATTTAAAAATAATTATAAATGATGTTATTTTATTTTTAAAGTAATATATTATATTTTCATGGCAAATGGCAAGGTTATGAATTGACTATTGACCATATTGTCTGCCTTTGAGAGCAGTTTGCAGTTGCGAGGATAGAGCCAGACCTCTCGCAACTTTGAGAGAGTTTGCGATGCGGAAGCACACACATTGTTTAAGAATAGAGTCTCCCGGCCAAGTGTAGAATGTGGTGTGCATCTTCCTTGAAGATATGAGTATGAATACGATGTAGTCATGTCTCGAGACGATGACTTGACCAAGACAATCTTATTTCTTAAGACAGCACCTTTCAACTCCAAGTTTCATAGTCCCTGAATAAGACGATCTTCGTCAAGACCACGTACTTCAAGACGAGCTTGTTTTGCACTACTTCTGGCTTGACGAAGCACGAACTTAAGATGGACGAGAGTAAGCAAACTATTCCAGACATTCACGAACACCACACAATAATTATGGCATTTTCGAAATGTGACCTGCAGCTTTTCTTGTTCATGTATCAAGATGCTTTATTATTAATGATTAGCCACGGTACGATCAAATTTAAGCAATTAATTATTTTGGTTTACATTTTGTATGCTAGAAAACTCTACTTTGAACACTTTTTAAGTGAATCAAGTTGAAATTGTGAAATTTAAGTATACCTAGGCTATCCTCGTAACTATTCGTAAACGAGCAATGAGGCGTACTATTATGCAAAATATTATTATGCCAGAGAATTTTGTAATGGTAGGTAAATTGTATATGTTTGTAATAAATAACTAGAGGTTCATTCCGCAAATACAGTAGCTGCTACCCTAAAATAAATTTAAGTTAAATATTAAATGAAGAAATAGGCTACATGTTGTAACAACTACAGTTGTCTAATCATACATGTCCTTGTGCTGCAGTTGGATGAATGAGTGGTTAGGATACCATCATATACATTTTAGGTGATAATGGTTCAATTCCTAACACTTTCAACCCTTTTTTTTTTTCTTTGTACATTGGTAACTTACATATCCTCTGAATGTACACAAGCTTTTAAAATTTATATTCACATATTTGTGGTATTGTATAAAGACATAAATACTCTCATAGTTTTGTAACTCACATGCTGGTTATAAAGCTTTAGTATGCAGTTAAAGTAATTATCTAAGGTGTTATAATTGAAAATAGCAAAATTAGAATAATTAAAATTTCTTTAATGATTAAAAAACTAATACACAATGTACAAATTTTTTTGGAGGTAGTCTGGATCAAACACTAATCACCAAAAATAAACTGAAAGTAATTTGTGTACCGATGCTCTACCAATTACACTAGCACGGCACAACATACTTCTCTGTTTTAAGTTGGTTATTTTTCCAATATACTCGCAAACAAGCAGTGTTTGTTTATTTAATGTTAAAGTACCGTACTATTAAAAATAAATTATGTATTTTGTAACAGATATTTACACAGTTTCTTTTGTAAAGTTTTTAAAATCTCGAGCTGCAGACAGGAATTGCGACAAGTATATTAAAAGACAGTTTTTTTGTGTTTGACAGAAATAAATTAGAACTCTACAAAGGTTGAGCCGAATACAATATTAAACCGGCGTTATATGTACATTTTATATGATTTACAATATCCATAGGTACAGTTTTTTTTAGTGTACGAGGTTATCATTAGTAACTAATATCCACCACTTCAGAATGCTTCGAGAGGGTCTTCAAGGTGACTTAATGAAAACATCTTATTCCTTTGCTTAAGCAGGTGCTTGATTGATGACTATGAAATACAGTTCAGGAAAGGTGGTCTCAAGCACAGACTATGCAACACAAAAACACAGTCTTAAGACAGAAGAATATAAGATTGTGTCTAGTTAGCAGTTGCTTGAGATCAGCTTAAGCAGTGTCTATGGAATGTAAAATCGAACTTAATGCAGCCAGTAAGAACATCTTGATGGAGCTAGTGCTTAAGATATACACATTAATACCGCTCTTAGACTCACTAGTGAAGTACATATTATAAATAGAACTTAAAATCAAATTTCGAAACTTTATTTACATTGTTTTTTCTTTATCAGGACATTGCAATTGCTTGACTGCAGTGTACGCTATGTATGTTGCATGTCACTTTGTATATTTAATATGTTTATCATTATTTATATATCTAAATAAATTCTGCAAGTTAAAGCAAGGTTTTTTTTTCTTAATGTACTAGTTTACCTTCTGCGTTGTTGTTTAAGGATATTCTGTTTTTTGCGTGTCAGTTAAATAATTCCAGTTTAAATGTTTTACTCTCTAATTTTGCTTTTGGTTTTTCTAGGTGAAGAAAATGGAGATGAAGATGACGTGTTTCAGTGTGGAAAATGCAAGAAAGTGTTTTCAGTCATCTCCCAGTTTATTGCTCACAAACAAGAACACATTGGCGACTCTGCAGGTTAGGTTAAATTACAGTTCCATAAATTATAGAATTATTTAAATTATCCTCTCGCAAATTATTTGTTTATTAATTTTAGCATATACCAAATCCTATACTAGTAAGTTTGTAATTTGTTGTGTAACATTTTCACAAATTGCACATGGTTTTACTTAATTGTGGCAGTCAGGTTTTAAGATATCAGTTGACATTTATGCACTGTATAATAGGTTAAGGAGTTGCACCTCACTGAAGACTTATCCCCTGCACTGGGTGATAAGGTGAACAAATGTATCTGTGTATGAACAAACTATTTTGTCGTACCAGATCAAAAATCATATATTGGGTGATGTGGGTGGAAAAAACAATGTATTACTCTGAACTTGATATAATTTTGTCGATTATCTTTTGTGTTTACAAATTTGCAAAACTGTCGTTCCGTAATCACATTTTTACAAACATGACAGCCAGAGAAGGTGTTGCCAAGTTAAATAAAAGCCAGTTTAAATAGTTTAACTGTGGCTTTAACGTGGTACACAATACACAGAAAGAGGGATATGAAATCTCACTACTGATACCTTATTGGCCTCCTGCACTGGCAAAAATAATTTAATAAAAGTTTGAGGATGAGTCAGTAGATTCTGACTAGGAGTGCTGTCAATGCAGGCTGCATATACACACTGTGAGATTTTTTACCTGTTCTTGAGACAACAGTTGTTAAAATACCCCATGCTATGTTCTATTGCCCTTGCATCCTCTCGCCTACTCATCTGATAGACCATTTAAATCATGTCGCAAAATCAGTCCGTTCCGGACACTTTACATCTGCCAGTAGCACAGAAATTCTAGTACAAATCTGTCCTAAAACCAAATATGCTTTTTCTTACAAAACAAGAAGTAAACTCCACAGTTGTAATTTAGACAAGCATAACCAAAACCCTCCAATAAATTTATATATACATTAACCTTAAAAGCCAAACACTATCCAGAACTGATATCCCAGATTTAATTTACCTTAAAAAATAAAGTATTTTGAAAAGAAATATAAATTCTGTCAAAACAAATAACCACAATGTTACAAAATCTCGGATAAAACAATTTCCATCAGAGTTTTTTTGCTTTAATATTTGTGATAATAATTTACACAACGTTCTTAAATGTTTATATGGCTAGTAAGGTCTGAATAACTCATTATGTGATAATTTAAGCCAGAAACGCATGGAAAACATTTAGGACGATATAACAGGATTACCGAGAGGCAGGCTAAAGGCACAAACTAAGTTAAGCTTTAGTATATTGTTTGGATAGACAGGACTTAGGGTGGCCATCAACCTGGAAAACCTGGAATTATCAGGAAATTTGTGAGCACCTGGAAATATCAGGGAAATTTCAGGGAATTTTGGTCCATCTGAGAAATTTACGGGAATTTGTTTGCCTCGTTCATTTTTAGCTTCCGCAAAAGTCATAGAAAGTAATGGAGATTTGTCAGCATTATAGCATTTTTGTATAAAAAAAATTACCATCATGTAGAGGTGATTATATTGTATAGTTAAGTTCGTAGTTATTTCTGCTGAATTTTTTTTTTTTCCAAAATGCATTGGCTATAGTGTCAGAAAGCACTTGAAATATTTACCTTTATTAAGAATGTGTTTAAATAAATTCCAAAATGTTGTTTTCATTTGAAAATCAAGGAATTTTTTGGTTTTCTGTCAGTGAAATCAGGGATAAATCAGGGAATTTTCTTTATTGTGATGAGTAGCCACTCTGGAAAGAAAACAAATCTTTACATAGCCACTATTGTGAAAATAATTAAATTAACCAATCAAATTGTTGGTATTAACGGGGGGTATGGTAGCACAACTAGAGTACCAAATTTCTTGGTATTTGTTTCAGTGGATTCTGAGATAAGACATGTGCAATATGTATATACCTTGGACAACAGTGGAGTAAAAAAATATTTCTGAAGGTATATATTATGCTATTTAGCTACAGTTAATTTACAGAATTTGGTTTAGTTTTTACAAACGGTTAAGTAATCATATGTAAATACAAAAGCTTATTTCATTTTATTTGTGCTATCTAAAGACTTACAATATGCCATTTTGTAAGGACTACTGTTATATGTACTACTAATGTCAGAGTTAGGAAAACCAGCCCTCCCCCTCCCTCAAAATACTAGGTACATTACAACTGAAATTTTACAATAGCTTACAAACTTGCAGAATTTTGCACAAGTAAACTGTCGTTAGCAATTTTGTATACTATGTTTGGTCGGAAACACTGTATTATTTTATGAAATAAATATTCGTTGTCTCATGGAGCACTATCACAGAAACTTGTAAATTTACAACCAAAAGAGTTTGTTTTGTACGTACATTGTATATTAGCAGTCCCCCGCAGCTTTGCTCGCGAGTATTATTCGTAACTGATAATATTTACTTTAATTGAAAAACCTCTTTGTACACAAGAGTGGTACTTCCGTCATCAAGTGTTAGAATGTCCAAGGGGTTAGTTGAACTAATTCTGCAGCAGAATAAGTAGTATAGTTGTCCACACGCAAAGAAGTCTTAAATTTGTTCCTGCCACCAACAGCGATTTCGCCTGGGCCTTATGTATAGCCCTGCCAATTTGACATTGTGTTGTAATTACAGACACCTACGGTAAGAGGTTAATCGAATGAAAAACATCTGATTTACCCTGTACACAACCATTGGTGACTGTGCCCTCAATTATATATTTTCAAAATATTTACTTGACGTTTATTGCCATTACAAAGTTTCAGTGGGTAAAGGTTTCGCAGAATCGTATTTGGTGCCCCAAACTTTAGATTAGTGAGATGATATATCATAGGTTTACTGCCAAAAGTGACCAAGTCAAAATGAGATAAAATGATAAAAATGCTAGGAATAGGTATACGTTGTTCACGAACAATTGCCCAAATTTAAAGTCTATTTGTCGTGTCACAGCATAGTAACTTAACACATTTTTGTTAATATCTATAATTTGATAGTATTTTTAAACAAACTAACATTTATGACTTAATCACTTTTGGCAGTATACCCACTATATGTCAGCTGATGTTGTAGAGGAACCTAAGTGGTAAGCGAATTGCAATTTTACCCCTTTTAAACAACTACATGCAAATTGCACTAATTCAATCTGTCTTGTAGTTTTTGTTTGTCTGAATTGAATGTTAACACGCAGCTTTTAACGGAATGTGAGCCCAGAACCTCCCAGAATTTAGACCTGCGTAACAAACAATTGCATCACGTTATGTCGAAATAATTCATGAAAATAAATTTTATTTAAAAAAAATAAAATATTTGTGTCCTGGGCTCATAGAGGTTGTAAAAACCACGTCTCGATAGGTTACTGTAGAGTGAAACTCCTGTATAGGTTATTTCTCGCTGCTCGTTCCCTTTTCGGATTGTCTGCCTTGAATATTGACCAACTTAGTTTTATTCTTAATAATCACGTTATCTTATAAAGTAAAAATCTTACATGTATATTTTTAAAATACATACGTAAGCATCACTCTGATGCGAACACCACCTCAATATTGCTACTGGTTAGATAGATATTGTGGGTTGATGGAAAACAAATTTTGTGCTTTTTCACCCTTCTGGGTGTGGAATTTAGAAATATTTTAAATTCAAATCTTAGACGTTTTTATAAGTATCCAATTGAAGTGTAAATCACGTCGTTAGCCCGTTGAGTCGAATAAAAATTGATCATTCACTAAAAAAAAACACACATCACCCCTGCATAGTACTCGGAAATTGAATTTCGAATAATCTGAAAATCGTTTTGCGATCATTTCTGTAATCATCATCCTGAAGCAAAAATTAATTGTATATCTCGACGGTTCGATAGATATAGAGGATTTATCTAAAACAAATTCAAGGTCTTTTCATCACCCAAGAGAGTAAATTTCGAAAAACCCTTTTAAATCACGTCTTAGAATACTTTATTGGTGTCTCGTGGACATGAAAAACAGAACATTAGCCCGCTTGGTTTAAGATATATTGATGATTAGTTGAATACCCTTTTCACCACTTTCACCTCCTTAGGTGGCAAATTTCGAAAATTCCTGAAATTACTTTTCAGGTATTTGAGTAAGCATCAATCTTAAACAAAAATCACGTCGCTATATAAATATAAATGAAATCTATATATATCGATTGTGAGTCGAAAACACATTTGACCCCTTTTTTAACCAGTTTAGAGCCGAATTTGGAAAATATATTTTAATGGTACTTGGGATATTTACAAAAGCATCAATTTAAAGCAAAGTGCAATTAGATATCTCGATTGGTTCAATATATATGGAGGGATAATCAAAAACACATTTCACATATTTTCACCCCCTTAAAGAATTTAGAAACGACTTGGAGTCTTGTCATAGACATTTGTATAAGTAATCAATTAAAGTAAAAATCACGACGATAGCCAATTGTGTTTCAAATATATATATATGATTCATTAAAAACACATTTTGCCTATCGTTGAATTTCAAAAAATCCTAATACTGCTTTTTGGGCATTTACGTAAGCAATCAATATTTTGAAGTGAATACCAACTCTTTATACCGAATGATTAGAAGGATATCGATAGTTAATCAGAAACACAATGAAGGTCTTTTCACCTCCTTAAATGTTTAGTTTCGAAAAATCCTTAAATTGGCCAATATGCATTTTTATGTTTGCCCTATTAAATTAAAAATCACGATGATAGGCCGTCGGGTTCGAGCTCTATAGACGTTTCTTCGAAAACACATTTCATCCCTTTTCACCTCCTTAGAAGTCGAATTTCGAAAAATCTCTTCTTAGTGCTCGCCTACGACCTGAGAGGAACCTACACAAAAAAATTTCACGATTCTAGGTTCAGTGGTTTGGGCTGCAGTTTGATATGTCAGTCAATCAGTCAGTCAGTGAGAGAGTGTTCATTTTTATATATAGAGATTATGCATGTACAGTATTTAATTATTTCTACATGCAAATTAGTTTGAAATTGGGCAGTGGTATAAGTGAATGTAAAGTACTTAAATGCATTCACCTAAAAAATGTGTCTTAGCCATTTATAACAAAAATGTTAAAATTTTCTTTCATGTAATTATCTACGTACAATATTTGGCGGCAATAGGTCCAGTAATTGCAGACATAACAGTAGAACCCTGTTATAACATGCCTGCATATAAAGTAACATTTTGCTACATTTGATATTTTTTTGTTCCTACAATTTTTAGATAAAGCATAATATGTATGACAATACTGGTATACTTCATTTCCTTCATATAATATTACTTTTTTCTCAACTTCAAATTGGGCAAAATTTTTCTTAAAGTAACATTTCAGATAATTATTAAGCTAGGACTAAAGACAACTACATATATAAAACAAGTTAATATTTGGCAGAGTGTTACATGTGTACATTACATTTTACAGTGATATTAATGACAGTGATCTTTAGGATAGACGTGAACCTGCAGAAAACAAATGGAATAATCTTTATTTTACACACAGTGTATTGTATGACTCATGTTTTTTGATGGCAAACTGCAGCACCATTTAGTGTATTTATGGGCTGATGGACTGTACATAATCTATGAAACTGAAGTTACTTTTGTGTAATGTGCATTTGTTGATGTAAAAATATTGATTCCTGCATACAGTAAGTCCTTGATTTATGTCATACCGCTTTAATGTGTTTCATAGTGTCAATAATGTTTGAATACTCAATTTTCAATTAAAGTAGCAGCTGACTCACAATAACGTCGTCAACCCATTCTTGCACAATCTCGTCAATCCATTCATGCGCTCAAGAGTTAACATTCTTATGTTCCAAAAAGGTTTGGCTATAGGCTGTGGACGGGGATGGTCTGAGTAAGTTTAAGTCGTTTCAATTTGCATCTCTGTTTTCAGGAACCTAACCCTGATGTAAATAGAGGAGTCATTATATAACACTTTTTTCATAGATCACTTTGATAATGTTTAACGGGGTACTGCTATAAGTTTAATTGCTCATTGAGCAAAATCTTATGAAATAACTGCTACAGAAACTACAAGTTAATACATTTCATGCAGGAAATTATATGTACTTTATTTTGAATTTTAGTGTGGCTGGAGTTGGTCAAACTATATGGTGTATATTACATTGTAATGTAAAGTACATAGTTATGTGGCCATCATATTGAAAACACTGTAATAATCTAAACCCTTTCCTTCTACAGTATAATTTTTGTGTAAAATATGGCAAGAATAGTGCAGTAACTAGTTTCTGGTATCCCACAATATTATTTTAAAACTTTATTTCTGCATGAGGTGCTGTCTTTAAGCTTCACTGACACTTTTCTATCAAATTTAATTATATTCCACAACTAAATTCAATTAACTTGTCTTGTTTTAACCAGGGGTCAAATTTAGGTAGCGTAAAAATATTTCCAAACTACTTGTCACCCACAGAAGTGTGAAGTGTCTGACAGACTGTAGTCAAAGTATTCTCATAGTTTTAAATAAATTTAATTTAACTACATAAATTTTTATTTAATGTTTATTCTGTACCATTCAAGAGGGTACTATATTGATAGTGATGAAACAAATTGCTACCTGGCATATGTTTTAGTAGATTAATATCCAATTATTTTTTAATATAACAGAGCAGCGTTGCTTGTCTGACCTAAATGGAAATGTCGAAGTTGTTGAGAAAAAGCCTATTAAATGTCTATAACTGTGTCATGTTTTGCATAAATAAACTACAGTTAAAAGTTTCGAGCAACGAATAATAAAAGACTGTGCTCACGTTCACAATTTACAATTCTTCTTGTCAATTGATTAATTTTTTTGTACGGTGCGACATAGGTTGTAACTTAAGGAATGTATGATTATCAAAATGTTGAATAAATAAATACTTTACCATAATTACAGTCTTTGTATGGATATTACAGTAGAAACTAGTTGTAAAGCGGGTTCTGTTATACCATGAGTAATTTTATGTGCTGTAGTATGTGTAAATAAAGGATTGGTTGCTCCCAGTATGTTGTGGAATTGCTTTACCACAGGTCAGAATTTTGTCCTCCCCAACACAAGTGTTAGAATGGACATCTATTATATTTGTACATAATGGGTTGTTCCATTTTCTGTTGGAAAATCTCAAAAAGTTGGGAAATTTATCCTTGTTTGCTGAACACCCTGGTATTGCATAGGCCTAATCATTAATTCATATTACCAAATGAAGAAAAAACAGTTTTCGCTTCATTTCATAGGTGATAAGTCCCTGTCCAGAATAAAACTTCACTACAAATAAGGTAACACAGCCTCATTGATACAGTAGATTAGGAGGGCGTGGTACATAATTCAGAACTAAATGTGTCAGTTTAAAATTGTAGTTTTTCCCAGCTTTCTGAACAAAAAATTTCTCAAGTACTGTATTTCTGAAAAACAATCCCCAATGTAGCCGACTAGTACATGTAATTGTGCGGCAAGAGATCATGCTTAGCAAATATATGTATTTTGCCAAAGCATTTGCTTATAAAGTTGGCAAATATTGTAATATATAGGATTGTTGTTTTGTAGTTTTTCCATCTTAACTTTCAAAAATGTGTAGTTTTCAGTTGGAGTTTTCAGCATTTATTTATCTAACACACTCTCTAAAGCTGCGTGCACAACTAATCAGACTCACAGCTGTGTGTCAGATGCTTGTTGAAACAAAATTTCACAGTGTGGTGAAAATTGTGACTCTAAAACTATACTGTATAAACTATTTATCATATTTTGCCAACATAACAGAATAAAATTGGAACAAAGTGCACCAACCAGTTGCACAATAACTAATCTCTTGCTGCAACTCTGAAGGAAGTGAATTTTTTCCTGCTGATGAGTTCTTTTTATGTCTTTTATCTGCTGAAATTAAATTATGTGGTTTCTTGACTGTCAGATACAGTCACCTGCATGTGTTGAGATATCCGAGACAGGCGTCAAGCCTTCCTTATAGGCAGTTCGGAATAAAGTGAGCACTCGAAAAAGCCCTGCTAAAGATCTATTTCCAGCCAGTTCGTATCTTTCCGCGTGTAGCAGCTAACGACGGGAAAAGTCTAACCTCCTGGGACTCGTCACTTTATGTTTGCGCGTGTAAGATAAATTGTTCAGTCGATATGTACCTATATAGTTTGATAAAAAGAAGTTTATTAATTATATAAAATACAACTATATCGCTGTCGGTTGATTTTGTTTCAGTATTGTTGTATTTAAATACGAATAAACACGGAACTATGTTGTGTTATTTCGTTGCCAACCATACAAGCAGTAAAGTGACTATCGGTATTGTTGAATTATATGTAGTAACAGCTAGTGATATTTTTCAAATGTTAAATAGTTAGTGTTCACTTTATTCCGAACGGCCTATACCAACCACAAACTATGGTTGGTTCATGATAATTGGAACACTTTTGATGGCCACTTTGGTTAGGATGATAATTAAAGAATATAATTTTTTTGTGACTTTAGGCATTAATTCTTGAGTACGTTGCAATTGATACACTTTGATGGTTACGTTGGATGCTTTGTTTTTATTAAAAATTGGCAGGAAACTCTAAATTAATGGAAATGATAGAAGTAACTAGGGATGTAAAAAATTCTCACTTTCTAATGAACTGCCTATACAAGCAGCGTTAATGGAAATAAAATACTTTTGCACAATGTGCGTCGTACCTGTGACGTTCTGTGTTGTAAAAAATGTGCCCATAAGACATAAGTGATTATGAGTAGCAAGTACTGTAGGGTTTTATAATACGTTTTAAAATGCTCCTTTCCATGTTAAGGAGGTGTCCATTTGCAACAGGATGTTGCACACAGCAAATGTAGTAATGAGATAATTTATTTTGTTACGTACATACATGTTTTTATTTTTTAGAGGGTCTGTTTTGACAGGTGTTACATACGTACTTGTTCTAGAATAAATCAAAACAGGAAGTTACCAGAATAACCACTGAATAATTAATTTTATTTGAAGTTCTTAAAATCCTTATATAATATCTCAGGATGGACTGAATACAGTAAACTAGTAAATAGTTACGCAGTAAAACCTGGAACATACCAACAGAAATTAAAAAGACATACATATTCCTTACCCAAGACATTTATAATATCTTTTATTGTTAGCTGGCAGTGAACCATCATCGTTTCAATAGCTAGTCTTAGTGCTGTGATAGCAGTGTGGTCGGATCACTTGCCGCCCACCAAGGCTATCCGGGTTCAATTCCAGGCGGGGTCGACCTCCGGATTTTCGCACGTGAGAATTGTGCCGGATGATGCTTCTGTCGGAGAGTTTTCTCGGGGATCTCCCGTTTCCCCTGCCCCTTCATTCTGGCACCACTGCATTCTCGCATCATGTCACCCCTCACCAGCACTAAAGACCTAGATGTTAAGATTTAGTGGACCTTGCCCTTGAGACGTGATGTAGTGTGGTACGGAAAATATTTTTTCTTGTGTAACTATTAAAAATGTTTCCAATGAATTTATCTGTGAAAAGAATACACACTTCGAACTGTGTTCATATGATTCTAAAAATGCAGTCTGCTAATTAAAAACATGTTTTACAAGCTCGTCAAAAGTGCTAAAAATAACGTTTTCATGTTGCTGTAGCTGAGAAAATATCAACTGTAATTGGGAAACCAAAAAATCATAGAAACCTGCACTGGACTTTACCACATACTGTTCACAGATAAAATAACAAGGTTATCGCTTGAATTCCCGTTGAAAATCAGTTTCTACGAAAATACTGTATGCTAGTTTAGTTCTTTGCGCCTAGAGGCGATGAAGTATTTTACGGACGTGTTGTATTCGACTTATCGCCTTCCCCGTTTCCGTGCCTTGAGCGTAAAAAAATGCTATCGTCCACTATCTCTTAAGCACAGTCCAAAATCTCTTCACTTATCTTTAGTGCAAACATTTTTTTAGGAATTTGTTCACTTTGTTGGGAGACAAGGCATGCCAATCAACAATATTGACATTTGAATGTACTACTGTAGCATGTATTTGCTTACCTCCACTAACATAATTACGTTAACATAGCTTAGTAGCGCTGTTTACACACCAAGTTTCTTGGAATCGTTTGTCATTACATTGGTATGGTCCTCCTGATGGGTCTGTTTGTTTAATTTCCGAATAATAATTATTTTCATTGTGTTTTTTTTTGTTAACATGTCTGTTTATTTTCCGTTGTCTTTTGAGATGTTAATTTTTTGGCAATGTTTATTTAATGTCAGTCTTAATTGTGTGTTTATTGCATATTTATTTCCTGCTTGCTGATGGGGAAAAAAAGATCTGTGACATCAGTTTTGAAATTATTATTTATTATTAAATTTGTCTTTTACAAGTGAAAGTTATCTATAATGAGGGTAAGAAATCCAAATTTTTTCTCGGTAAAAAGAAAGGCTCTGAGGTCAAACAATTGTCACTATAAATACGAGTGCCACAGTATTTAAATTTTTATCCTGCAGATCGGGCATAATAGGAGGTTCTCCACCAACGTTTTAAAAATTTTTAAAATGTAAGTTATCATCTGCCAAAGCCAGCAGAAATGACTGTCTCTTTGAAGGGTAATGTGCATCAGACTTAAGAAAAGTTTTTTTTCTTGTTTCTGTTCACATTTTGGTTAATGTAAAATATCCTTATTACTTAAAAATTTTGGTTGAAATCAGTTTATAGTATATTGGTGAATTTTGCAAACTACGTTACTGAAAACACCTGTTTGGCCAACATTTTGAAAATAGGTATGTTAGTCAGTTTTAACAATTATATAAACATCCAGTTTCGTAGCACTACATACATGCAGAATTTGGCTCGACAATATTTTTTTTCATTCTATGTTTCTACTACCTAATGAAACAACTGCATAATATATTTACATCAGAAATGGTGAAACTGCAACATTTGGTCTACTCATGACTTGCAAATTGGACATTGGCAGCCAACTGCAACTTGCTAAATAACCTACAACATTATTTGTAAGTATCAGTTTGTAATGTAGGTTCTGAAATAAGTACCTAGTTCAAACATGAGATGTTAATTTCAACCAGTCACGAGGATACTCACTTGTGAATTTTAGGGCTTCAATCTGAGTTTGATGTAGTACAAATATTATGAATTTTGCTGCAGTGTGCATTACCTGAATTATTCTTATCAGTTGGGGTGCAGTTTTATTTTACAGTACACCTAACATGTTATGTGAACCTCGATTCCTGGTCGTGTGGCGGGACGGCCTATGGATTAAATGTATGAGAACTTGGCAGCTGTTCTTAGCACAGGTGATCTAAGGCACAGTGGTATACAATTGTCTGACTCTGGTTTTATTTTTTGGTCGGGCAATCTATATTTCAGGTTTTTGTGGTCTTTCAAAATCAACCCAGGATGTTACTGCTGGGGATTGTTTCTTACAAAAGGCAGTGGCTAATTTCCTCTTCGTTCATGATTTAGCCATTAGTGTGTCTAATGATCTCGCTGTCGGTGAGAATTTATGCCCGTAGTTACCTTTCCAGAACACGTACTGGACCAGTATATCGTGCTGTAAATAGTCACCATTCCAGCCATGCAAATGAGTATATCTGACTTGATAACTTATTCAACAATAATAGATAAGTAGAGTGGGTGTGAGTGTACTTGTAGTATTATTGTTTTATTGTTCGGTAGTGATGGAAGAAGGAGATGGGAAAAGAGTTGTGAACTATCCTAGCAGTTAATATCTTTGTGACTTATCGTGTTGAAGCATTGCCCAGCAAGAATTTACAAAACCGAAATAAAGAAAAGAGATAATCTTGATAAGAAGCCCAGGTTATGCGAAGGAACAGTTTTGGTTTGAAAGTACGTTGCAGTGCATCATGGAAGCACATGTAATCCTCTCTTTTGCCAATTGTTATTTTCAAAGCATGTAGGCCTATCTGTGGGAAATGGTAAAATCTAGCTATGTAACTAACATTTTTCAGTATTTCAGTTATTTTTTTTTTTCCTTTCTAAATATTTCACCAAATTTTAAACTTTTATCTATCACAGTTAAATAAGACTTTTAAGCAGGCATTTGTCATTGTAATTTTCTTTAAATGAATGTGAACATATCTTTATTTGTTGTTGCTGATACCATCCATTAAAAAGTTACAAAATCTCTCATTTAGCTAGCTCTTAACTGTCTTGTGATCAGGTTTACTGGATATCTATGTAGTTATTGTATACTCAAAAGCAATGCAGGGTTTTAAAGTCACTAGTATTTGAAATACGCAAGAATATTTAATAAGTTACATTTTATTATATAGCGACATATATCATTTAGTAATTGACACATTAAGCCTAAAGAAAATCTGTGGCAATAGAAAAAATGTGGTAGTCAGCATTACAGCCACAAGTTTGAAAACTTCTTATTTATAACGTTAAAATACTACGTAATTTTCTCACTTCTGCTCTTCTAACAATATTCGTTTCATGCTTATTGCTTTGGTATTTTGAGTGCGTTGCGTGCAGTTTCAATCCATTGTTTTGATTTATTTATTGTTATATATTTTTGCACTGTATTATGTCAATCTGCTAACGCCAGTTTACCCTAAGGTGTTTACAAAAGAACATTCTGATGACCTGGTTCAGGTAAGTTATTAACTTGGTTCATTTGATAAGTGACCGTATTAAGGTTTTCTTTTTTCATTTGTAAAATTTTAGTTAACAGTTCTAGATAATTGAATTTTGTTAAAAATCATGTAATACTTTTGTTTGGAAGGAAGTGTTTTGAAAAAGTTGATGGCACTGATAATCTAGCTCTTCAAACAAAGAAAACATGTGTACTTTTGTACTCAGAAACATATGGAGGCAATTCTTGCTGCATCATGTAGCTTTGATGACTATGGAGGTTGTGTAGTCGTCAGTGGTAGCGGAGGCAGGTCAACTTGGGGAAGGACGGGCTGGAAGTATAGGCCTAGGATCGTGGCACAGAATATCTATGTGGCTTCTCGCATCTACACTGCTCAGACATATAAGGAAATAGAACGGAAAATACCAGCAGTGATTATGTAAGAATTGTGTAATTTTTAATAAATTGGTCACTCAAAACTTTTAGATTACTTAAGGGTGCGGCCTACCACAATTTTCATTACCATTTTTAAATTTTTTATTTGTACCAGATATTTTTTTTCTTTTTTAAGACACAAAATGTGAAAAAATTTGGCTCTTATGAAATTTTTTTATCTCTTATAGTTTCCGCGTGATGGCTTGCTAAAGTCATATTTTGCATGTTTCCGTTTTAACGACTACACTAAAACCAACTGATATACCAAACTCAAAAAAACCACAGTGGATAAAGACATTGCAGGCTACAATGATATGCTCATAAAATTAAAGAATAAAAATTATTTGAATTTAAAAGAAAAATGCTGAAACTGAAAATAAAAATTTAAAAAGTTCAATAATTTTTTTAAAAATACAAATAATTTTTATTCTTTAATTTTATGAGCATGCCATTCTAGCCAGCAATGTCTTTATCCACTGTGATTTTTTTGAGTTTGGTATATCAGTTGGTTTTTAGTGTAGTCGTTAAAACGGAAACATGCAAAATATGACTTTAACAAGCCATTACGCGAAAACTATGAGAGATAAAAAATTTCATAAGAGCCAAATTTAGTCACATTTTGTGTCTAAAACAAGAAAAAAAAATATCTGGTTCAAATACAAAATAAAATAATGATGATGAAAATTGCAGTAGACCGCACCCTTAATGCCAAATATTCTATCTTTGATAATGAAAACTTTGTCAGTGGTGGATGTTGGCAGTGTTCACTTTCCGTCATCACTTATGTGTAAATTATTTCAAGCTTTTCAGAAATAAATTTTAAGGCGCTCACTTACCTTGCTGTTGAACTGCGCTACACCAGGTTATGTATTTTTTGCAAACTTATTATACATTTTTGCAATGCATCCACCTACGAAAGGTAAATGCAATTCAGAGAAGGATTAATAAGAACTTTTGAAAAATCCAATAGTTCCAGCGATCCAAAAGGAACACTGCAGGCCTGTTTAGCGCTTTGTGCATGGAGTCAAAGTGACACTAGCGTGCGTATCAAGAATGACTCCATGTCTGAACCTAATGTGGGAAATAGATTCAGGCAGGTGGCGCTCGTAACTGGTATGTTTAACATTTTTGACGCCAATAAATTTATTACCTCTTTTTGGTTTCATTATGCAGTTTCTTTAATTTTTTCAAAAAAGAGAGAGAAAGAAGAATGATATTTTTGTGTATTTTTACTGCTGTGGGTAATCGGTAGCCATAAGTTTGAGCTTTAATTTCTATTATTCTGTAGATAGGGTTTGCATCACCTACTCATAGTCTTATCCCATTTACAACAAACACACACTTAAGTTATTTTCATATTCATTTAAACATATTATTGGGTGTGGTAAAATTTATTAAGTGTCTTAAAATTAAATTTTGGGATTTAAATTTTTGATTTCCACTTTTCCCTTTTATGATGGTCATAGTGAAAATGATTTTTTGTCCTGCTTAGTAACAAATCACTCCACAGGTAATTTGTTCAAGGGATTGACGTGATGGAAGGTTCAGGAACATACGGTATATAATAAATGTGTAATTTTTTAAAATAAATATTTGTACTTCTTTTAAATTAGTTCACAAACTCTGCATAGTGATTTGAAGTCTAATCTAAATATTTAGTATAAATATATTTGACATGCAGGATGTTTGAAAATTTTTATGTTAGTAATTTAAATGGGTGATGGACAACGTGAAACCAAGTATTTATTGTCAGTGTACATGTTTTAAAAAATGGCACCATGCAGTGGTTTAGAGGTAAAAATTGGTGCACGTATTGAAAGTGTACTATGTTAAAACAATGTGTTTTGTGAACAACAGCAGCATGTCACATTTTACAATATCAGAGATGGCTGATGTACTTGGGGATACATGAGGAAATGTAGCAGAGTCAGTGCATGTTTACCAAAAACGCTATCCTAACTTTTACTGGATAGTAGCGCTGTAGTATGTATTCACCATTTGTATGCACACTGCTGACTTCTACTGTGATATTCATTCCCCTTCAAGATTCTAGAGCTACTTACTTTATTAGTAACTTTCGAAAATTTAAAAATATTATCTGAAATTTATGTACAGCATTTTGTACACAAGAACATACTCACATGCATACACTGTAATTAAAGACTATGGCATTCACGTGTGTTTATTTTTTACAGTAATAATTTCCTCAAAGAGTATTGGTGGAACTTAAATTGAGAACATAGCTGGAATAAGGGTAATTAAGGAACTGTTGATTTGAGTTAATGAATTTCAAAGTTTTCAGAACTTTGTACGAATTTACGAGGTGATGTATGGACATTCTAGGTAATATTTGTATTGTAGATATGGTTTTTTAAACTCTGAAATTCACCCAAGAGCAAATACTAAAAGAAAATACCTAGGAATTGTAGGGATTTTAAAGTGTATTATGTGCCATTATAATGTTAAATAATTTTGTGATGAAATGTAGTTATAATATATGCTATAATAAATACAGTATTCACATTATTTGGTATAATGTATAGCTATATAAAAAGTGGGAACATAGCCATTGCTATTCCTGTGTTATGTCTTTCAAAACATGTAGAATAGCGTTGCATCACACTTTACAAAACACACATATCTTACAAATTGAAACTGTGGCATTGTGATATTGCTGAAGTACAATTTCTGCACTATTGTAAACAATATAATATTAGAGCACTCTACGTGATATTGGTACCTCCATAGCATTTCATATCTCTGAGTTTTCAGGCAAACCATTTTTATTTTCATCACTAAGAAACTCGTCAGCTTCATCATTGCTGTAATCAAGTTGTTTTCAATTCAAATTGGGCTGTCTGCAACAATAAAAGGGGGATATTTTCGTGACATCTTTAATTTTTTCTGCTGTTGCTGTACCATGAGGTGCAGATTAATATGTTCATAATGCTAGTGAAACACTAGCAGATATGTACTTCATTTGTACAAATCACTGTGTTTTGAAAGTAGTGGTTTTCGACCTGAAGGTTTTTGAAGCAGTACCAATTTGACAGTGTTCTCCAGTCTTTTATGACACTGCCGTCAAAGAAAACTTCAAAAGGTTGGGTTTTCATTGCCTCTAAATAAATTTTGGCTGTGGTAATGACGTGTATCTTTATGAAAACATTTGAGGCCAAAGTTTCTGTTGCACTGTAAACTATGAAAACCCTCGCAAGCCATGAACAGAAAGAACTTATTGTTTCGTACTGACTTCTAGCATTATCTGACATAAAGGTGACTTCTGTTGCTTCAGGATACTCTTACAACTGCCGTTGCTAACAGTTATATAGAAACAATGCCACAGAATGTGCATATATTTAAACTTGAGACAGTAAAAAAATACATGAAATTGGAATCACCATTATAGACATGTAAAACATTAAATATTTATAATGAATGAAGTCACTTTTACAATTTTAAATTGGTATCAGCATATTTTTATATCACAGTGAATGCGAAACTTACAGAATGAGATTGCAAAAATAATAAAAAGTTTATTTTAAAGACTGTACCATGTTTAAAAAGGGCACATATCATGTTTCTGATTGTTTCACTTAGGGTTTGTTATAAACAAAATAATATTTTGAGATAATGGGCAGTTTAACGTCTGGGACTTATTAAAATGAAAATGTTTTACACATCAAGGGCATATGTATTTGCCCATGTGCTTTTATTCCAACCAATGTCCTCAGTTACGAACTACTGTTGAGATATTAATGGGAAGGTAAGATGTTGAGGGAATAACAGGAAAATTCAGTAGAGAATAAAATGTGAACTGCTCATTAGTTGGGACTTTTTTCTCGAGAAGGTAATTTATTAGTGATGCCTATTTATAAAACACTTGTCAGTAGTATGATTTATTTTCTAGTAAAAAATTGAAACCACATTGTGGCTTGAAACCACATTGTGGCTTGAAACCACAAAATCTATAGAAATGGCTCTGCAAGAGAGGTTTTCAGATAGTAAAAGTGATTCAAAATTAAAATTTGGTTATTATAGAGCTCTGAGTATGTTTTTAAAAAATGTATTACATTTTTTACTCGAAAACAAAGCATACTACTGACTAGTGTTGTGTAATCAGACACTCACCATAAAATATCTACTCAGCAAAAAAGGCCAGTCGAATTATGATAAATTGTTCAGACTTTATCCTAGATTTAGCATTCCAGTTATTTGCTTGATGTCTTACCTTTCCATTCTCTTTAAAAATAACACTAAGCAACTATAATTTCTGACACACTTGTTTGAGAGCAATACACAGATCAACTTACAGAGATGCTGTCTTGTCTTCCACTATTCTTATTAAGTTTGTAGACCCTGATGCATGATAGTTACGCTGGTACATATATTAAGGTTTGGGAGAAATTTCTTAGACACACAAAACAATTACTATATACACATTTTATGTCCACCTAAAATGACTACTATTATATACTAATTTAAACGTTCAAGACATAGTACATATAGTCTTGTACCATTTCACTCGGCAATACTTACAGCTTGCTGGTGAGTTGCATTAGTTCCCCATTGGCAGTCCTTATTTTTGTAATCCTCACAAGATTGTCTTTATTCGGGAATACATCTGTCGCTTGAGCTATACACCAACTTAATGGTGGAACATGATATTGATGCACAAGAACAAGATCACCAGTATCTAGATTTCTCTGCCGGACATTCCATTTCCCTCGACTCTGCAGTGTCTGTAGGTACTCAGGTGCCATTGTCTCCAAAATAGTTAGCTTGATGGTTTGTACGAACTTCAATTTCTGGAGATGCCCGGTAGCGAGGTGAGTGGTATTCTCCTCTGGATAACTGAGAATAGGCTTCCAAATCAAGTAGTGGCCTGGGTTAAGGACTGTAAAGTCAGGCAGATCATTTGACATTGGAGTCAACGGTTGAAAGTTGAGAACTGCTTAAACCCGGATGGCGACAATAATGAGATATTCTAAGGTTAATAATTGTCGTTGTGCCAGTATTCCTGCTCAGTACGAGAGGAACCGCAGGTATGGGCCGCTGGCTCACGCACACTCGGCCTAAAGACCGGTGATGCGAAGCTACCAGCCGTGGGATTATGCCTGAACGCCTCTAAGGCAGTATCCCCTCTGACAAAGAAATGATAACTATAGAGTCCCTTGGGCTGAAAGGCTCAACAATTAATCATACTAGGAGGCCTGCCTGGATGCAGGTCGCCGCACAGAGCCTTTGTGAACCACACCAATGGGTGTTGCGGGACACCACCGTGCACTCCGTGGTACACTATGGGTCTGAAGTCTTTGCCAATTTCACTGATGCCTCCTTTATGGGGAATGGCTAGAGGATCAAAGTGGAAGTTGTTGTGATGTGCTAAGGCAAATTTTTGAATGGCTTCTCTGGAAAGAATGGAATTAAGAAAAGTCTGAAAAGTTCTTTTCAGACAAACAGCTGCACTAACAACATTTGTCCCACAATTAGCGTACAAATGGGAGCAGAGACCTTGTCGCACTACAAAACGGCTGTGTGCTGCTAGAAGGGCTTCAGTTGTCAGTTATGTAATGATTTCCAAATGCACTGCTTTGGTGAAAAATTTAATGAAAAGATAAATATATGCTTTGGGAGTCCGGGCTTTTCTCTCCTTACTAAGCTTGACTGCGTAGAACCCAGCAAAATCAACACCAGTGCAAGTGCAATGGGAGTTTGGAGTGACATGAGCTGTAGGTAGGTCTCCCACGAGTTGAGGTGTAGTTTGTGGCCTGCAGCCAAAACTCTGGGCCAACATATTATGCTAAAGTTGAGTTGTGGACCAGCCTATAGAAATGTTAGGTGGCAATAGTTAATGAACAGCCTGACAACATGATTCTACTTTGGGAGTATGAGGATGCTTCATGCTGTCTGGGAGCTAAAAACGTATTAGACAGCTGCCCTTCCCCTTTATAACTTAGGAAGGGCAAAATATGCTGTATACGAAGTGGGCAGGTTTTATTCTCCTGTAACAACTCTGCTTGTTTCCTAAAGGATGCATGTTGAACTACCCAGCAAATGTGTTGAATATTTTGGTTGATTTCAACCTAAGTTAGATATCCTGTACCAAAATACATTCCTTTGGCTCTATGGATGAGTCAAATTATCATGCTTCAGTATTCTGCAATTTTGTCAATGATGATACTTTTTAAACATGGGTAATACTCTTGCTAGACCAGTTACAGTTAAGGCAGTGGTAGTGAGAGGTTTCACATCTGGCAAGTCCTTCAAGGAGACTGAATATTTCTCCTGTTGTGGTAAGTTTCCAAATGGAAGTGCCAATCAAAAGAGTCCGTGCCACCACTTGTGACGAGTGGTCAACTGGCTTGTTAACATCCTTTGAGATGCACAGTTTTGAGCCACTCTTGGGTCACATCATGCATACATGGACATTCTGCATAGATTAGGGTAAGCAGCTGTTGAAGGTGGGACAACAGCTTTGACAAAAGGCACCACACAGCTTGAGGCGGGGCCTGACACACATTTCAAGGGAGCCACTTTAGTTTTGGTGAACATTAACTGACAGTAATGGACTGGTGTGAAATACGGGTACGGTAGACAACAATTTTCATCATTACATTTTTATTTTTATACTTATACCAGATATTTTTTAGACCTAAATTGTGACTAAATTTAGCTCTTAGAAATTTTTTATCTGTCATAGTTTTTGAATAATGGCTTATTAAAGTCAATATTTGCATGTCACTATTTTAAGTGCAACACTGAAACCAACCAACTTACCAATCTGAAATAATTCACACTGAATAACGATGTAGGCTACAAGGTCTCGTACATAAAAATAAAGAATAAAATATTTTTGTATTATTGCTAAAATTTATAGTTAAAGTTAAAAAAATTCTAGAATTTTTTAAAGGTACAAAAAAATAAAGTTTTTGATTTTATATAAGAGACTTTGTAGCATACATCATCGTTATTAAGTGTGAATTATTTTAGTTTGGTAAGTCAGTTTGTTTTTGTGAAGTACTTAAAACAGTAAAATGCAAATTTTTACTTAGACAAGCCATTATATAAAAATTGTGATAGGTAAAAAAATTTAATAAGAAAAAATTTTGTCCTTATTTATATCTAAAAAGGAAAAAAAAAATTGTACAAATATGAAAATAAAAACATGACAGAATTGCTGTATACTGTGCCCTAAGGGAGGGAAGATACGTCATAGCTGCGTAGCCCTTTTCAGATGCATCCGAGAATCCATGGAACTGCACATCTAAGGGCTTGGAGACTAGTGAAAGGACGAATAATTGACAGCTGATTCATTGCTGCCATCACTGATAACTACTGCCATTCTTTAGAAAGAGGCGAAGGGAGTGGATCAACCCAGGTAAGGCCCTCCAGCCATAGAAATTGCATGAACACCTTTGCCCACATAACAACAGGGAAGAGCCAGTTGAGAGGATCAAATAAACAAGCGATGCGTGAGAGAATAGTTCTCTTCGAGATGGCTATAACTTTTCTATCAACTTTATATTAGGAGTAGTCATTAGTGACTTGCATTTGCATTCCAAGGATGCCACGTGATTCAGATGCATTACATAAGTGAGGGTCTCACAATCAGTTTCTGTAAGTAACACTTTGGCTACATGAGGGAATTAACCACCCTCATCTTTTTCCAACTGCTGAAGAGTCTGTTAGCAAGAAAATGTGAGAAAGTTATCCCTAAGGTCACACTGTTTAACTGATAAACTTGCAAGTCAAGAACTGGTTTAGGACGCCAAAGAATCAACTGATGTCTATCTTCAGGATGTATAAGGATCTTGATTATACGTCTACTTAGAGGACGACTGCATGGACTCAAAATTTATAGATAATATTGGTTATGTGAGACTTAAGCTTGGAGCCAGAAAACAGTCATTCAAAGATTTTCCAGTGAGTGATTTGACGCTAGCATAGAACATTACTCTGAGATTAGTGGCAGAACTACTGAATTTGAGCTCTTCAAGATGAATGTAATAGAAATTCTGGACATCTGTAAATAGTGTGCTACATCTGCTGACAACACGAGCAATTTGTTGAGGTTGACAAAGAATTTTAACAAAGTACTGTTTTGTTGACTGAGTCAACTGATATACTATGAGCAGCTGAAACTATGTTTCTCACCCCCAAGGTCATGAGCACTTTCCAGCTGAGCTGCTTGTAGTTTTAGAAATCCTACTTCAGGAAAAGGCTTCTGAAGCTTCAGCTGGTCTAGAGTTTTCAAATTTTGTGCGCAGTGACATGTCCAATTTCTTTAACAGAATGGTGACCTTTTTGGCATCATAATTACCTAGCCCTTCTAGAGTACGAGGATTCTCCAAGAAAGTGTTTACAAAGTGTAGAACAGACGTCGGATACGTGGAAAGGTAGCAAGTTCTCAGACGTTTTGATACCGGCGTGTCACCAACTCCCATGCAACTGAATAATTCTGTGCAGTGAATGGATATTTTTGTGTTACTTGGGAAGCTTTACTTTTAAGACATTTTATGTAGTATTGTATTGAGTACAGAGAGTAGGATTTTCATGGATTGTTGAATGGAAGAGTTGCATTCATTCCACTGGCCTGAGAATATGGGGCACATTTATTTTAGGAAGTCTGAGATTTGTGGTATGTGTGCTGTTAACAGTGGCTGGTTAAACTTGAACCACATGTTTGGTCAGAAACAAGGTTGCTTCATGAGAATCGGAAAGCGAAGTCAAAAAGGCACCTGTTTCCAGTTAAAATACTCTCATCAGAATCTTCGGATTGGGGATTAATATGCAATAGATCATCAAACAAGGAGTTTACAGCCACTTAAGTAGTTTCAAGCTGTGCATTGCACAATGTCTTAACACTTCCGGAGCTTGGATGAGTGTTCCAATTTTTTTTACTTATGTGATGTACTTTTGTTTCCCGGAACTTTAATTTAAGTAGAAATGTATTGAATCCCATGATGGACCATGCAGAGCGCACAGATCCAATATAAAGTTTACACCAAGTTATCCATAGAAAGAGATGCAGAATAATCGGCCAAACATGAATGACAAGAAAGTTATGTCAACAAGAATTGGCGGTACATATGAACTAAAAAAATACAGAGAACATTTAAGTGCTGAACCATCAACCTTTCTTGCTGACCAGTTGAGTAATAAAACAAGATATGTGTACAATTGCTGCATTCATTAAAAGAAAAACAAAACAGGTGACACCATTGATGCAATCAATATCATAACAACTGATGAAAATCACGTATATATCTGAATTTCTGTATCTCAACTAAAAAACGCCAACTGTTTTAGACATAATGACACTTCTCTTTTTTGTGGAAACTGAAGCAGTAAAATTAACTTTTTTAAGTGGATTTCACAGTACAAGTGAATGCACAATACATAAAAGAGACGTCACAGCACTGTGTGTACGTACCACCAACAGACTTCGCTAATCTGTGTTTATACAGAAACACTTGGCTTCTGGGGGATCAAAATGTTGAACTTAACAATAACACTTAGTGATTTTAGTTTCTGACACACTAATTTGAGAGAGCTTGACATATGTCAATTTAGAGACCTTATCTTGTCTTCCACTGATCTTGCCAGCTTGTAGAGCCTGGTGCATGATGGTAACTGTCGTGCGTGTGATAAATGTTCTGGAGAGATATCCTAAATACACATGAAACAATGACTATTTACACTATATATGTTACTATATATCGAAACTTTTTTCTGTAATGTTGTGCACATTTGTTGTAAATTAATTTTGTTGCCACTGTATTTTCTTAGTTTTAATATTTCTCTCGTGACCAGATCTTTCATGCTTTTAGAATATGTCAAGCTATCTAATAACCTCCCCTGTAAGCAAATGTACATATGTTTTTTTTATTAGTTTAGTTGAACATTCAACAGAGTATTACGTAAACAAAAAAAAATTTTTTTTTCCTGTTCTGAATCAATAACCATGTAATTGTTTAGTATATTTTATGGTAAGCTCTTCACGTAACGTTATAAACAACAAACATATTTTTTTCATATGACTCACTTTCTGAAGGTTGTGGGTTTGACTTCCTATCTGGCTATTCTGATTTTGGTGTTCTGTGGTTACTATAAATCACTTCAGACAGGTGCTGGGTTGGTTCTTTAGTAGTCCAGGCCATGGGCAGTTCTGTTCCAATTCCTGATTTACCAAAACATGGTTATGTCTCTAATGACATCGCTGTTGACAGTATTTATTTACCTTCGCCAGGGGGGTGGGGAGATAGAAAGAAAAAAATTGTCGGCCCATGTTGTGGGTGCATTAACTCATCAAATCCATTACAATATTTTGTACAATATAACTAACTAAATGTCTGTTAGTACATTCAGCTTTTTACTGCTGAAAAGTATTGTCTTTCGATGTCCGAATTATGCTGTAAAACTAAAACTCAGAAAGACATCTACAGGAGGCTAGGTATACAATCTTTTGTATATTTTTAAAGAAAAAAAAGTACAGTTCAAAATTTAACTTTTATTATATTCAAAGATGAGTGAATTGGTAATGTACAGATTATAGTGGTTGATTTTATTTTTCTTAGATTTTGGTTGTCAAGAAATTGACAGCCATGTTTACTGCATTATGTGCATTTCATTGTTGCAAGCTTAGCTGTCAATCATGGCTCCTTCTCCCCTTTTTCCTGCTGCACAATGTGAAACAGCTCGGTTCAGTACATGAAACGTTACGAGTTATCTGCTATCAAGACAAACAACGCTCTGTGCTGTAGCGAAACACAGCTCTTGCCTCCAAGCTGAGCTTTGACTCGATAAACTCCGAATTAAACCTGCTCAACACCGGGGTATGTTGGCTTTAGCAGACAACACAAATAAATTGCGTGAAATTTATGATCAATGAAATCCAAACAAACAAGCATGGAAGCGAATATGGAAGCAAGTGTAGTATGTTTTTTATATGAGCGTACAGGAGGAATTTGACAAATATCTGTGACTGAAGAAGAACATATTTCTGTAGTTAGAGGTATGTAATAAGTACTTAAGCTTTAGTTAAAGATATGGTACGCTGCCAGTCGGTCTTAGTAAAGTAACCTTTCACCACAGCGTTAGCATTTTCCTGTAAAATATTAGCATTCATGAAAATTAAAGTTAGAAATATTGTAGTTCTTGTGTGGTGAAATAATACTATTGATTCCAGAGCCAAGACAAGCTGCAGATATCAAACAACAAAACACAGATACTGTGTGGTATGAGATAGAGACTGAAGTTAGTACGTCCCAGCAAGGTGCTCAAGATGATAGTGAGCCAGGAGAATTGGTTGAGTGCCACTTGCGACAAGGTGAGTAGAAGCACTGTAATGATAACCAATTCTGTGCATATATATATATATATTGTTTTATTGAGAAATTAGCATTAACCAATTCCTGCCTAGGAAAGGTAGGTAGGTAGTAAGAGTTAACATGTCGTTGGCGGCAAGGTATGTGTTTAGAGACTGAATCATTGGCTCAGAGAATCGGGTACAAGAAGGGTAGCTTCCAAGATCTGTGTTAAGGAATCAACCAAACATTCACTCACAGTGACGTAGGAAACCCACGAAAAGCCAAAATCACTATAGCCAAGCCAGGAATTGAATCTGCTCGTTCCGAATATGAGTTTAGTGTTTCGACACTGTGCTATCTCACTGAGTACCACCTAAAAATAAACAGACAGTGTTAGATGATGAATTTATAATGTATTTTAAACTAAAGGGTTATATCTTGGGAAATTATCCTTTTTCTGACAGTAATGGGGATGATACCTAGAAAAACAATTTAACATCTACATGATTTCCAAATTATTTTTGTACCAAGTAATAACACTAAGTAATGATTCTGTGCACATTTTAGTTTTCAAGTTATTGATCTTTAAAAATGCCTTATTTTCAAATGCTGCCTTAAAAATTTGAAACACGTTTTTATTGGCTAGCACGCGCATGACGTAGTTGGACTGTTGTTTTTTGTTTGCTGCTGCTCGCCAGGCATTATAGTATTTCTAAGGATTTTGCAATGACTAAAAAATTGATCAAATTTAATGAACCCGGTTACTTAAAAGCATCAAAATTTGTTCGTTGTTAAAGCATGCATGGTTGCAAAATTTTCTAATTCATAGCAAAATTTTTATTGGTACCGAGTTGAGAGAAGTGAAGACAGCACATTTAATTGGTTTATTTCATTTATTTTTGCGACATTTTAGTGATAGGTTTGAATTCAGTTTCATTCGTATTCTATATATTCATTTTACTGTTTGATCCTGTCAATAATAATACATTTTAGGTTTAAAAAGTCTTCCGAATGTTGTTCGCATGTATATGAAAAGTGAACCTACCGAGCCAGTAGTTTGAATGCATTTAAGCAAACCTGGCTCTTATAGACTGGTGATCGAGTGTTCTGATTGCATGAGCTGGGAAAATAATATAACAGATTAATTTTTCTTTTAAAAATAAATTTTTCCTCTCAGAAATTTTTATGTTTCTTATGAGAGGCCTTGATAGTTGCAGCCTTCTGTGCTGCCATCTATTGTTCAAATTTCACAAGACCCTGCCCACCTTTTGAATTATCGCCAGTCATGGGGGCATGTCATGCTGTACACAATGCATTGAAATAATCATTGCATACATAAAGTGTACTTTTGTCGCTAATAGCAAATTGTTTAAGGTTTTGTCTTGTGGAAAGCACACAGAGTTCATAATGTATTTGTCACATGGCATTATAGTAAATATTTTATTTGGAGTAAATTTAATTGTATTGCTGCATGAATGAGCTACAATACACATTTACAACTCTTCGGATTTTTAGTCATACTCGTTCTTACCATATTAACAACTGGATTTAATGCATTTTCATGAACTAAACGTAAGTTACTGTAGAGTGTGTGTAAACAGGCATGCTGTCCAATGACGCCACAGGGACATCAACATGGCGGCACTCGTTTTTACTAAGCTAAAATGAAACCATGTTTTTATGTACGTTTTTCTCGAGTTATATGGACACAAATAAAGACAATGTGGTACCAGTAGTCACTAAATTAAACAATTAAACATATTTTAAAATAAAAGTACGATTTAAAAAATAGGTAACATCCCCATTGTGCAGTTCGCAAGGCTTATTAGAAATTCTGTTTGTCTGCCTTCCGCTTCAGTCTCTTCCCTGTCATGAAAACTGTATTTTTGGAATTTATTATTATTAGTGAACGCAGTACAAAATTATGTCCTTTAGCATGCTAAATAAAGTTCATGAAAATGAGAGAAGGATGCACAATATTAAGATTTTGGCATTTTAAAAAGAAGGGTAGTAAGAATACTGAAGTATATTATCTGAAATGTTCATGTAAGTTATTCATAAATAGTTTATAATAGCTACACATGCTTTAAAATTTTCTTCAAAAGAGAGACTTTTGTAACCCTGTGTTAAGGTGAGAAAATTTTACCGGAGGTAATTGTAAAAAATATGTTGCATACATAATCTTTAAAATGACTGTGATGAAATTTAACTTTAATGATGTTATAAAAACTTACAGCATTAAATATATGTAATGTTCATAACTGCTGTTTTAAATTAGTTTTGTTAGTTATTGTGCAGGAATTTATTTTTGAGTACACAGCTGATAATCGTGGAAAATTGTTTGTTTCAGATATCTCGAGTGGGCAGATGGCACATGATTCTACTCAAGAAGACATGAGTACAGAACAGTCTGGCAGCAATACTGGAAAATTGCAGGGTAATAATTTCTCTTTAATTTCTGATGTAAGTTATAATAGGGCTATTTTTTGTTGGTTGACACTGTGCATAGGTAGTTACTGTAGAACCCTAATACATATTACACTTTCTAAGGGACGGATGAAAATGGTGTAGATGAAGGGAAAGTGTAAATGGAGGAAGCAACAGAACTGCAATGCTAGTCTGTTACAATAAAAATATATATTCAAGTTAATCTATAATTCCAGCTCGAATGTGGTATTTTAACTCAGAAAGTCTTTAATAGTAAACTGTAATCGGCAATTCAATTTAAACCCAAAAACTTTATTTTTGTTTTGCAGCAACATGGTGTTGGACTTTAAGCGAGGAAAGACATGATTCATACTTCTAACATTGATGAAATTTATCTTCTGTTTTAAATACTTTTGTACCCATACAAAGTGTACATTCTACAGTTTATTTATTGTAATTTCCCCTTCATTCACAACATCAGAAATTTCCACCAAGGTGGTAAGTGGAGGGAAAAAAGTAATTAGCTTAATGAAAATAATAAGCATAAATCAAGGGGAAGCATAAATGGCATATTCACGTAAGGAAAACGAGAACAAAAATAAATTGTGTATTTGGAAGGAAAATGTAATTCAGGGGTGCGTAAAGTCCAGATTCCGCTGGGTTTTTCCCCCCACCTTCTGTTATATTGTATCTAACTTCACGTCTGCTAGTTAATTGTATGCATGTAATAGGCATGTACATCCACTGCACAGAATCCTACTGTTATTGCTCTGTAAGTAAAATGCAACTAATAATTTTTTGTGGGCAATGTAGAAAATGAGTACAAGCAGTCCTCAACTTTCATACATATTGTGTCCCAGAAAGTGTGTATGAAAGTTAAATCATATAAATGCATGTACGTAATAAAAGGGATTCCGTTCCCAGAAAGACAGAATACTTATTCAATACCGTCATCATTATATACATATGGTGTATTTAAACAACAAACATGTCACACTGTCTTTAACACATGAAGCATTAAGAATTTACAGTATAGTGTAAAACCAAGCCTACTGCTGTTAGGAACTTCCTGCTACATTTTTGCACGTTTGCAACACCTTTCCAGACTACCACAGTTTTATCAGCCTTTCTGAAGAAGTTTGTTAGAGAAAGCAGGACATATTTTCTTTTTTCTTCTTGCAAAAATTTGTAGGAAGCAGTGTCTTTTTCAACAGCATTACGCACTCTAGCACACCTATCTTCCTCAGAATCACATTCTTCCAGGATGCTGAAGAAATTTTCCAGATGAGTGAAGGATTCTATCAGTTTCTTAGTGATCAGCGATTTGGCAGGGAAATTTTTGTTGTCATCTTCTGTGTTGTTACTGGGTACAACACAGTTGGTTTCTTGCAATGCCAGCAAATCCTCGTTACTCAAAGGCTCCGAGTGCGATGCAATCAACTCAACGTCTTCAGTGGTGACTTCCAAGTCTAGCTGATCCATGATTTGCACGTCTTCTGTGGCAGCTTTGGGAGTCTCCTCAAAACCTTTCAAGTTAGGCATAAAATCAGTGCATAACTTTCCCCAGTAGCCAGCCATTACTGACTGCTTCATTTCACCCCAAGATTCAGAAATGTTGTTTACTGCATCCCAGATGTTGTAGCTCTTCCAGAATTCTTTTAGGTTAGGCCCACCTTCCTTGTCAATGGCTTTAATAGTTCGAGAGACTGCACCTCGTGTACTACCTCTTGAAGGTTGCAATCACAGTTTGATCCATTGGTTGAATTTCACTTGTCATGTTTGGTAGCAGAAAAATAACTTTGATTTCAAGACACAGGTCTTGTAGGGAATGAGGGTGTCCAGGAGTGGTCATTAAAATTAACAATGCCTTGAATGCCATATTTTTGGCATAACAATACTTTTTCACATCTGGCACAAATTGATGAATAAACCAGTCCTGAAAAAGTGTTCCAGTTACCGAAAGCTTTTGAATTGGCTTTCCAAATAACTGCAATTTTCCTTCGTCCTACCCTTTCAAAGCACTGGGATTTTCAGAATGGCACACTAGTACAGGCTTGAGTTTGAAGTGTGTAGCTGCATTGCCACCAAGAAGCAGAGTGAGCATATCTTAAGATGTCTTGTGTTCAGGTGCAACTTTTTCTTCTTTTGCTGAGTATAAGCATAAAGGTTCATTCAGGCATTTTCTTCCAAATGAGCCTGTCATCCACATTGAAAATTTGATGAGCAAAATAGTTCCCATCGTCAATGATTTCGGCAAACTTTTTGACAAATTTCTCTGCAACTTCCTTACCTGCACTTTCAGATTTTTCAGTTAACTTTACGTTGTGTAAACCTGCTCGCAACTTAAACCTTTCGAACCAAGCTGTGCTGGCTTGAAACTTTGGTACATCAGTAGCATCTTCTAATTACGTCTTCCAGTTTTCAAATTAACTGCTGGCTTTGCCTTGTATTACTGACAAAGAGAGGAGGATGATACTATGGTGCTGATCTTCAAGCCACACAGTCAAAGATTTTTCCATTTCTTCAATTATGCCTCATCATTTTATTATGGTACCTGAACACACATTTCCGGCATTACAAACATTCTGCTTAATCTTCTCCTTCTCTTTAATAATTGAAGAAACAGATGATCAAACCATAAAAACATCTTATAGAAGTTTGCAATTCACCATTTTCAGATAGCTGAATTATGTCCATTTTTCATTCGAAAGAATTTACTTTTGGAGCCCTACATTTATTACTAGCACTACCAATTTCATCACTATCTTTTTTCCGTTTCTCACTCATGTTCATAAATGGCCTATTTACGTATGGTTAAAGAAACACATGTGCATTAGTGGCTTAACCTCAACAGGAAGTAAACAATAATATCAGGATTACATAGAAACATTAAGCTGTGGCAGCTACCAACCAAACAATAAATTTCTCTCCATGTAATTTTGTATCGATTATAAACAGCTTGCAAAATTGCAGCTACAATGAAAATTACCTTTTCTTTCAGTGAATAGGTATTTTATCTTTAAGATATTTTGCTGTACAATTTAATTTTAATATACAGTATTTTGTTTAAAATGTGTCCATTGTTTTTTGTCACACTCGTTCACGGCTGTAAACTTATCCTTTGCCAACACGACAAATTTATCTGGCCAAGCAAGGCAAACCACCGAGGTCATGATGTTTTTTTGTGTGGAGAAAAATGGCAACACACTATGGTCGAATGTTGATGTACGAAAGTGAGAGTCATGTGTGTGAAAGTTGATGTTGAGGTGTTAAAATGTTGTGTATGAAAGTGCGAGTTGTACGATACTCTGTTGTATTAAAGTTGAGGACTTCCTGTATAGTACATTATTCATTGAGTGATTTTTAGTGACTTTACGTAGAGGTTAATAGGTTCAGCTGTGATTCATTTATAGTTATCTAAGAGTTTGCCTTGAATTGTACTTGTTAGGTCACAAGAGAATAATTTTGTGTCCTGTGAAAATGTATAGTCACGTATAAAAATTCCAAATTGTTGACAGTTCTGAAGACTATGATGTGTAGAAATTTCTGCATAAAAATACTTTTCATTTTGATGTACTGCACAGTTGGAGAGCCAGTTGAGTGTGTTTATGCAAAATGCACTTGTGACAATAAAAAACTGCTTATTACTTGAGAACAGCTGTGAAAAGGAATATGAACACAACTGTCAAAAAATGGAATTCTTACATAGTAGCAAAAAGTTTCTTGGTTTTTCGGTTAGCAACACATTTCAGGGTAATATAAAATACATTTGTAGAATGCATGTCAGCAAAATACATATCTTAAGCTTTCTCATCAACTGGCTGAAAACTTCAGCTTCTCTTGCCGGCTTGCAACTGTCACGTGACCAGACAGAAAAAAAGAGGATCTAGGTTCCCTCATGTGTGTTGTGAACTTAACACAAATCAATGGACAAATTCCCGTTGTTAAAAATGAGCAGCTAGTGTTGTTTATAACCTTGATGTGGAAAGATTTAATAATGCCAGCAATTTTTTAATTTTTAGGTGTAATTATGGGGAGAGTTAGTTGTACGTATTACTGGGTTCAATAGGACATTTGTTAGGTATGCTCAAGAGACAAATAATTACACAGCCACCAGGAAAATCTCTATCAAGGGTTGCCAAGTAGTGCATGGCAGGCAGCAGCAGACAATGTCGTCTGCTAAGTGTCTCTCTGGCCTTGCATTGCCTTGGCATTTGGACACCTGGAGGGCAGTAGTAGGTTATGTCATTGGTTTATGTGTCTCCTGTTATGTTTATACACCCGTAATAAAAGCATTAAAATTTTTCAACTAAATGTTTGTTTCAGGTTGGTAAAGGAAAATATTTTTTTTCTGCCAGGAATTAAAAAAAAATAGTATGGTAAATTACTTTTTTTTTTATGATTTGGTGTCTTCAAAACCATAATTTGTCTTATGTGTGGGGTTGTCCTTTATACCAACAAATAGGGTAGATACGTTTTTCCACTTTGCGAAACAGCTCTTCAGTTAACTGTGAAGTTGACCAAGTTGATACCAAGTTTTGTAGCAATTTCTTTTGCATTCAAATGCATACCAAACCTACATGAGAAATTGCAAATTCATATTTCACACACTTCATATTACTGCAGAGGCTGTGCTTTTTGAAGTCCAATACTTAATTTCCGGTCCCGAAAAGCTATCCTAGATTCATACATGATATGCAACGTCACTTTTTTGTTGAAACATGTGCCACAACTGTGATAAGTGGGTATTCTGCCCTCTTAAAAAGGGGTTCATTCCATGTTAAATCAGCAAATTTTTAATGTTTTGGTTGCTTGATCATTTTGCATTTTTTTAATAATTTGACTACTGTTACTACCATTACCTAATAGGTGAAAACCATTTTCATCAAATTTTTATTTCTCCCCGTATTTGCCCTTTTATGTGGTGGCCTGCGCAGCAAAATCAGCTATTGCAACCATTTACAAAAATCAATGTTTAATTTTCCATTACAGTTATGTAGGGCTTAAAGTTTGAGTTTCAGAAGCTTAAAAAAGTCATTTTTAACCCCTTGTAGCTTAAAAAGGGCTATGAACCACACCCTTGGATGTTCCTCTACATTAGTTAATTGGTGCAGTGTAATTGATTAATTTAACTATTATTGTCTCATGCCCAAGAAAGGTTACAATAAAAACGTTGTATTGTATTACCTTCACACTGTGATAAATAAATCTACTCATTACCTACGGAGCTTGTTTGTCCAGCCAGGGAATGATAATGGATCCAGTGACTTTGAATTGTCAGCAACTAGACATAGTTGGATGAAGTACAGAAGCATGAACTGGAACCTAAGCCCAAAATGTTATGTTGAGAGTATCCTGCTTAAATAGGACAGTTTTTTTTTGCCATCCCAAAATTAGGGTGTGTGAATTATATCAAGGTAAAAATTAATTCATTATGCCAGTAAATTTGGTATTTGTGTGCACTCACAGTGCCAAAGTTATGCATCACACCTTGACTCGAGATGCCTTATTGAAGCTATTCTAATGAAAAGATGGAAAAATGCCTTTCAGACACTGCAACAGGAAAACTTTCACGGGAGAAAGCTTTTGTACTTAACAGCGACTATGAGGTACAAGACCAAATGTTTACACAGTAACATACACAGTAACAAATTTTGTGGTTGATTTCTTTGATGATGAAGAAACAGTGTTTTTGCATGTGTAGCAAATTCTAGCTTTCCATTTACATAGAATGATTTTTGTTTCATTGTTAAGGGTTACAAAGATAATAAAAATAAAACTGAAAAATGTTACATAAACAACTAGCAGTCTGCCCATAACGCTAGTACCTTAATTGAAGGACCTCTTTGTACGGCAGATTAATAGTTTGGCCGTCAAGTTAGGATAACCAAGCTGCATTTGAGAATACTCTGCAGCAGGCCAAGTATAGCTTCCTATGCAAAAAGCAGTTTAAAGTTTGTCCCTGCCGCTTTTAATGACTGCCCCAGGCCTTATTTATAGCCGTAGCAAAACATCTTGAATATGATACTCTAATTGGATGGTATAAGTAGTGTATGTGGTATGATGACTGATTTACCCAAGTACGAACCTTTGATGATTGCCCTTAGTACTTAATATTGAAAGTTCATTAAAATATAAATAAAATGTAAGTTACTTAGAGACATTGTATTACAATATGTAACCATATTGCACTGTGTTTACTCCTCTATAAGTTATTTCATGATGGTCGTACGTGCTTTTTCAGACTGTCTGCTTTGAAATGTTTACAAACTGAGTTCCTACTACCCCCTCTTCTTCTGCTAATAGAGGTATACCATTATGCATAACTCATAAATTTATTGGTTTTATATGTAAGCATCAGTCTGAAGCAAATACTGTAACACCTCCATACTTCAATTGGTTAGATAGATAATGGGCTAACCAAAATCAAATTTTATGCCTTTTTACCATTTTAAGGGTAGAATTTTGAAAAATCTTAACATCACATGTTAAATATTTGCATAAGTATCCAATTGAGTTGAAAATCACCATGATAACCTGTTAAGTTAAAGCTAAATCAACAATTCATTTTAAAACCTATTTCATCTCTTCACATTTACAGATTTCCTAAAATATAATTATTGGTATTTACATATTTATCATAAATGAAGCTAAAAAACACTATGTTTCGACGGACTCGATAACTATTGAGGATTTATCTCAAACACATCCAAGACATTCCCCCCTCCCACACCATAGGGGTGGAATTTTGAAAAATCAATAATAATTTTTTATATATTTAAGCCAGCATCATTCTTAAGGGGTATTGATCCCAACCACCTTGGATTTATCTGTTTATTCTCGATAACTTCTGTTCCAGTCGATGTATCAAAATTTTTGTCATGACAGGGCATAGATACAAACTTAATCAATTTTTTTTGTAATTGCCGGAACCATAATATATACATTATTTACAGGAGCGACTACAGAGGCCACAAAATTAACAGAAACAATGTCATATGGATTCCAAAAAGTGAAATGAAACTATAAACTATGCCTTGTTAGCATGAAAAAAGTAAAACAATGTGTCTATTCCCTGATTTATAAGAAAAACCGTAAAACCGATGGGACAGGGATCAATCCACCTTAAGCAAAAGTCGTGTTGCTATCCAAAAGTTCAGTGGTTCCGATGAATATAAATTATGAATCAAAGTCATATTTTACCTAATTTTTCCCTCTTTGGGATGGATTTTGTAAAAATCCTGAAGTAGTATTTTGTGTATTTACGTGAGCATCATCCTTAAGCAAAGAGCCTTTTGATACCTCGACTGATTCAACAAATACGTGAAACAGTAATCAAAAACGCATTTCACTCTTTTTCGCCTCCTAAGGGATAAAATTTAAAAAATAATTTGAAATCTTGTCTTAGACATTTGTACGAGTATCCAATTGAAGTAAAAATTACGACAACAGCCTATCGTGTTTGATTTATACAGACTATTCATAAAAACACATTTTCCATAGTTCATACCCTTAGAGGTTGAATTTCGAAAAATCCTAAGTTATTTTTTGGGTATTTACGTAATCACCATTCTGAAGCAAAAAGCAACTCTATCTCAAACTGTTTGATAGGCATAGATAATGAATAGAAAACATATTTTAGGCTTTTTCACCCCTTAAGGTAGAATTTTTGAAAATCTGTACATTGGCTAATATGCATTTTTATAAGGGTCCCAGTGAAGTGAAAAACACCTTGCCTGTCTGGTTTGAGCTATATTGACATTATTTGAAAACATATTTCACCCCTTCTCACCTCCTTGGGGGTCGAATTTAAAAAAAAAAATTCCATCTTGATGCTGCCTACAATCTGAGGGGAACTCACACAAAAAATGTCATGTTTTTATGTCTAGCAGTTTGAGCTGCAGCTTGATACATCAGTCAGTGAACTCTTATATATAGAAAATAGCCTAGTCATTAAATACACAACCTTTTTTTACAACGACACAACAAGGGATTGCATGATGAATATTTTACTCACTGTATGTACTGCCAATAAGTACGGTACTGCTTACAAACATACAAACATAGTCTTTTAAAGAACTCAACCATGGTAACATGGACTGGGACCAGAGATTATGCTTCAAAGAGCTGTTGATTTGAAAAAGGTACATTTGAAAACTTGCTTGATGTTCTCAACTCTGTGTTGAGATACATGTATAGTTGGATTGAAGGTTAGCATTGCACATCAGATTGTATGTTTTGCAACATTGTGATGAAATCATCATGGATGTCATTTGCCAACCATGTAGTGCAATCTTTAGATGTTTCTTTCTTCAGTACATCAAAAAGCCATGGGAGAAAATTGCATTCGTGGAAACAATTAAGGAAACCAGAAATATCTTGCAGTATGCCACAGTAACACAAGAAGTATTTTCTGAAGTATTGCATGAATTTCTTAAGTAAATATCCCAAAATCATCACATAACATACCGTATTTACCTGAATGTGACTATTTTTCATTCCAATTTCCCAAAAACTGAGGGTTGTCTTTTTTTCGAGACATATGCCTACGATTGTGTGTTTTCGTTATAAATGCATTTGTTTAGCATTTCACACTTGTATTTATGTTATAAAAGGTAAGAACATTACTAAATAGAATCTGCATTCAAGAAGGCTTCCTCCAAAATTTTTTGAGGAAAATATTTACATTTGCCACGTGAACCTAGAAAGCCTTGTCATATTTAAGATATTTATGGTTCACAGTAATTTATAAGTGTCCGTGTATTTGATTGATCTGTTAACTCACACTGCAATATATTGTTCTGTCCTTGCCTGCTCTTCATCAATGGTTCTGTTGGTTTAGCATTCTTCTGTATTTTTCCTTGTTCTATGCCTGTGAGTATTACATTCCTGTTTACGGTATTGTAAGCGTGCCACTTGTGGTATAGGGACAGCCACAAAATGGACAGCACTTTGAGAATTCACATATTATTACAAATAATAATTCATTTAAACCTAACCAGTTTACTTTTGTGTAGGTATAATAAATTACAGTAGATCCTCAATTTGACTTAGTGTCATGGTTCTCTGAAACTATTTCTTAATTCACTGGCTTCGTAAAACAGGACAGATTAAGTTTGACACCCATAACCATAAACTTTGGCAAAAGTATGGTTTTAGAATGAAATTTCAGTTTCCTCTTTGCCGGTGTAAAAATTATGTCTTTTTTTGAATGAAATATTAATTTCTCAACTCTGGGAGTCCCCGGATTTTCACGTGTGGGAATCGTGCCGAACGATGCAGTTGGTTCGCTGGTTTTCTCGGGGTTCTTCTCCCGTTTCCCCCGCCCTTTCATTCCGGCGCCACTCCATACTCACCTCATGTCACCCCTCACCAGCACTGAAGACCTCGCTGCTAAGCACTGACCAAAATCTCTCTCTCACTCAACCCCGGGGTTTTCAAACACCAGTAGTTTCACCAGCGACTTCGGTTACGCTTTTCCATTCACTTAGGCTACTGACTGGCCAATGCAAATTTTTTACTTCATGATTTCCCTTATATATGAAAATAATTTTCAACATGGAGTGGTGCTCAACTTTCAGTAACTACACGAGTCAGTTCTAGTTTGTTTGTCACTGAAAAACAAAATCCGTGAATTTTGTTCAATTTAAAGACACCTAAAATCCTGACAGTTTCATTAAAAACAGAAAACATAGAAGTTGCAATAAAATTCAGTTAAAAATTTTTTGTTCTATGTGCACGACATCTATTTTAGAAACAACAAACCAAACAGTGAACAGCTCATGAATTGACAACACTTACTTGTGGCATTAAATAAAATCTTCCAGCAAAATGGAAACTAACATGGCAAAATTAGAGTAGATCACGAGTGCTCCTCTCTTAGGTCCAACAACTTTCAGTGATGAATGTCAGTGTAATAATTTATTGTTGTGTATACCTTAAGAGACCTATGTACCGGATGTAATTTTTTACATTTAAGGTATGGAAACAGAGGAGCAATAAAGACAAAACAACCTCACTATGCGAGAACTGTGTCTTTTTTATTTACAGTACATTAAACTGGCTTGCAGTATTTTCATAGTATTCTATGTATTTCTGTTAGGACTTATAGCAATGACTTTACAATTTTTATTTGTTGATAGTACATATTAAAGGTCAACGCATGCTTCTTGTTTTATGTTTAATGAAGCTGGGATGGTATTTTTATAAAAAAGAAAAGCAATGTTTGCCATTGCAGCGGGTTCCAAATTCGTGTTTCTAGTAAGTGTGCTGCATTAAAAATTATAGAAGCATAGATTAAAGTATGTGTTCTTATGCTACAATAACATTATTGCAACAGGTACATCTTCATAATACAGTCTAGAGGATGCTGGTGCATCTATTTAATATTATTTTGAGTCTAATATCCAAATAAAATCAAACGTTTGCTGAAGATGGGCATTGGTAGTTGATGTAACCCAGTGTCATGCATGGTGTATGGCCTACTGTGCCAAATGCAAGAGGGTTTGTGTGTATTTTATCCTGGCAGCAATTTTCAAAGGTTTTTCATATATTACGCCCTTCAAATAGTGGACCGACAAATATCTTGTACGTATTTACAACCTCGGTATATTATTACTGTACACTTGCAAACATATTATTTTTAAAAAATAAATAAATTAATAAATAACTACAATATTTATTCATTTATTTAAAAGCTAAAATAAAATATTTGCAGGGTTCCTGAAAACCTTTTTGTTAAATCAGAGCTAAAAAAAATCAGAAAGTGACTGTTGCTGATGAAATAATTTCTGGTCTGTAGGCAAGTCTGACTAGCCAATGCAGTACTGAATTGGCCTGGGGGCATATTCTGTGACTTTGTCTCTGGTAACAATGGTCTCTAGTGACAATCTTTCATGACTGACAGCGATACATAGAGTCACTTGTGATTGTCTCTATGTCATATTCTCGGACACCTTTCTGTAAGCTTGGCAACACTGTAGGATGTGTTCTAAAAACCTTCAAACCTCTTTATTCATCACATTATTATCTCATTTTTACAGCACATTTTGAATTACTACAATGACTTAAGTTTTGTTTAAAATGCTTGAGGTTATTTTTTGAAATTATGATTAAAATTAATAAAATCTGTTTCGTTCGTCTCTACAGCAATCATTTTTAGAAAGGATTTTAGTGTACAGCACGACCAAGAGAACTGTGTTAACTGTATTAAATTTTGTCGCATGCACTGGGAGTAAATGCTAACATACGCCCAGCTGTAATATACAAATCATATTGCATGTTGAAGGAATATAAAATAATCTCCTTCCCAGCCACATTCTGGTACATTTGCTCTACGGTGATAGTTGTTAAGTGGTGGACAGTCATGGCACCACGTAGAATTACAGATTATAAATTCTCTCATAACATAGGCTATGCAATAAGTGTTTGGATGTTGTATTTTGGATATATTCCATTGCCATTCCTGTGAAAGAAATTTACAGAGAATAGGATAGCATAAATAAGCTGAGTATGCTTTAGTCAACAGATACATACACAACATAAAAGTCCATAAGTGGAATCTGGTCAAATAAAACAAATAAGAAAGAAAAAAAGAGGACTCTGCCAGTGCAGACAACACAGTTATGAGGCCTGTTTTAGCAAAAGGACAAACAGATAAAATATATTAAACACAACAAATATGACTTTTCGACGAGACGAAACACAACACAGTAGTTTTCAAGTCACAAACAGTTTAATTTCATCGCTGGCATATTTTTGTGGTTCATATATTTTATCCGTTTGTCAAAGTAGATCTCAAATTTGTATTAGTCTTTCTTGGTGGTGTCCAGTTTTTTCTTTATTATTTGGCATATTTGACTGTCCTTGATTTATTTGACCCAGTTCCATCTTTGGAATTTTACATTGTGTATGTATCCTGTTGACTAAAGCATACTCTACTTATTTATGTTTTCCTATTCTCTGTAGGTTTCTTTGACAGATGTGTGAATGCCTATGGAGTATGTCAAAAAACTACATCCAGTCATACACTCCCATTGTACAACTCTTTGAAAGATTGTACGCTGTAAGTATCTGTACAGTTATTTTGACTTTATAAGGGGACAGAAAAGTTACAGAATAGGCCCACTGGCTTTTCTCATGTCAGAGTTACTAGTCGGAACAAAGCTGATATTTTCAGTAATGTTTGTAATGCCTATGTCAACTTGTATTAATGCTAGTGCTGTCTAAAATGTTATGTTTTGTACAATACATTTTTTTGTGACTTTATTTAATGTATTTTATTTTATTTTTAAGGTAAACGCTGGACATATGAGTTGACCAAACGCCTCATCTTCCTATACCAAAACCATGAATCAGATTTTTTGTCAGCCATTAAGCCAAACCGCAAGATTTGGCAAGAAATCGCAGACAAAATTGAAAAAGTTGATGGCGTTTCTTTTGCGTTAGACCAAGTAGAAAATAAGTGGAAGAATCTTAAAAAAACCTACAAAAGTATCCTTGATAATGGAAATGGGTCTTCGTCATGGCAATTTTTTGAACTGATGGACCAAGTGTGTAGGAAAAGGAGAACCAGGGCTCTAAGCTTAGCTTCATCATTAGGTGGTTTCAAGGGCGGTGCACGGATATGTCAAATTTCACCATCATCACCACGTGGTACAGTAGAGAGGAGCATTGATGAATCATACGTAACACCTCTTATGAAAAAGAGAAAACTCAATCAGGAACCAGAATGGTTTAGACAATTTATGATTGAAAAGAAAAGACAGCATGAAGAAAAAATGAATATTCAGCGTGAAATTTTGGCTATTCTGAAAGATATGAATAAGAACTAAGAATTTGTGTAAATAAACAATAATTTGCTTTGTAACATAAAGTAATTTGTTTGATTATTGCATTGTTTATGTTAAATCTTTTCTGTATCCATTCAAATGTTGCATGTTTAGTTATAGACATTTTCACTTTTTTTTTTTTTGTAAAAATGTAGAGTTTTAGTGAGATGTCAGTTCATATATAGCTTACATTTAAATAGTGTGCTTTCTGTTTTTACTTTGTATGTACCCTTTCCTTGCTCTGACGAAACTATTTTGAATTATTGTGTATGTACTTTATTTCTCATTGCATCATTTAAACGCAGTGCATTTCATGTTGGATGTGGATATGGAATACAGTAATGATTTACATAACTTTGTCCAGCAACTCTATTGCTATTGTATGATATGTTATAAAACCCATAACGACCTTACTAAAAGAACGTAATTATCATGTTGAGAAAAATGTCTTCGGATTTTAAGTGAATTAATACAGTTTATTACATTTGTTTATGCACTTTAGTACATACTTGTATGTGTATAGCTGCATATACATATTCAGTTGATTTGTTAGTTTGGCCTTGCAGCTATGTAATGTATCTAATTGCTAGGTAAATTTCGTTTGAATGTCATACGTATTTGTAAATGATGTCGGGCACTTAAACAATTTGTATGGTTACAGCACTTCATATTTTAATCTGTGCTTAACGTTATAAAATTTTATTAATTGATTTAAGTTCATAAAATTATCTCATGAGAATCATTTTCTAAAATTAAATCAGAAGATAGACTGTAGAAAGAAATGTTAGCAATTAGCATTTTGTTCTTGCTGTCTTAGACCATAATCTTTCTGTTTGGTTAGATGTCCTTTACAAAATAAATTGTACAATTTGGTGTATCAAGTTGGAAGTTTTTGCATATTGTAAATGTTATCAACTATCATAAAAATCCAATTACATGGCTGAAAAAAAATTTAATACATTTGGAAGTAAAAAAAATAACTGTACTTTGCAATATTAAACTTAATTTAACACTCCAAGAAACACTGTGTCCATAAGATATTTTGGTTTAAAAATAATTTGTACTGCGAACACTACAGCCGTGCTTGGGACAAATATTTTATATTACAACACAATCTATTATGTAGTCAACACATTGAAAAATGATTGTACTGCAGTGCCTGTTTGTATATGTTTTTTTAATCTATTGCATCTGTTATTAAAAATTTGTTTTGTACTGTAAAGTGTTTTGCTAAAGAAATTTTAGATTTACACACATGCTCAGCGTGTCATTCCTTTTGACAACCCTTTTGCACCCTTTAATTTCATTGGCTTCCACATGTCAATAAATGTTTCAGTATCTCAAGGACTAATATTGCAGTAATTACTTATTACAAAATTTAAATATTGTGAAATATTTTAAAGCATATAGAAACAAAAATAACTTAAGAGAAGATAGTGATGAGTGTTACAGGACAGAATTTGAGGTACTGATTTCAGTGGGTTCGATCAGGATTTTCGCATGTGGAAATCATGCTGGACAATGCTGGTTGGTGGGTTATCTCTGAAATAGTCTGTTTCACCTGTTATTCATCCCGGCGCTGCTACATACTCGCCTCATGTCACGTGTCACCAGTGCGTATGACCTAAATGTTAAGCGTTGGCAAAACTTTTTCACTTGCTCACACATTCTACCAACTTATTAAAGTTAAATACAAGCCTGTAAGCAGTTTCACAACATCAAAACAGTTGAACGTTTCATCATCAAATTAGAATGTATTTATAATATTGTTATGTTTTTTGCAACTGTTCACAGACTTTTTTTGTTTAGTGTCAATATTAGCTAGAATTATTTTCTCGATCTGGTTTATCCAGATGTTCGTCAGTTATGCCACTTCTGTATAAATGTTATGTAGTTCGAAAGACGTGACTATAACTTTACTAATTTCGTAGATCCATCATAATAATGTACATATTGAGGCAGCAAAACACATTTGGTAAATACTGTATCAAGTTTAGCTACTCATTGTGTACCGGCCAAACTATTGATTTTAGACACATAGTTTATTGATGAAAAAGGTTTCTAGTGACATTCTAAGTAGTCCTACTTAAAATTTTTTTTTGTTATGATAGGTTTTTTAGGTTATAGTTTTTAAGTTAGTTTAGATTATTTTAGGTTAGTTTAAGTTAGTTTAGGTTAGTTTAAGTTAGTTTAGGTTAGTTTAAGTTAGTTTAGGTTAGTTTAAGTTAGTTTAGGTTACTTTAAGTTAGTTTAGGTTAGTTTAAGTTACATTAGGTTAGGATAAGTTAGGTTAGTTTAGACTAAGTTAGTTTAGTTTTTGTTAGGTTAAGTTGGGTTAGGTAACCTAACTTAGCCTAAACTAACCTAACTTAGCCTTACCTAAACTAACCTAATCTAACTTAAACTAACATAAACTAACCTAAAAAAACCTAAAAAACATAACCTAAGAAAATTTTTTTTTACGTGAAACTACTTAGAATGTCACTAGAAACATTTTTCATCAGTAAGCTATGTGTCTAAAATCAATAGTTTGGCCGGTACACGATGAGTAGCTAAACTCTATATTTACCACATATTTTTGAGAAGTCCAGATGTGTTAAGTAATGATTATGAAACATCTACATGCCTGCGAGATTATTTACTAAAAAACTGTACAACTACTTTGCAAGGTTTGGTAGTCGTCATTGTGGCGACCTTCTTGAGAACATTTACATGCCACACCATCAGTCATCTTATGGCAGTAAAGGAAAATTGTACAGCTACTGCTGTTAAATGCAGAGATTAAATTGCAGTGTAGCATAATTTTTGGCATACGTACAGAGACTATTCATTTTCAGATAAAACCATTGGTTCATTGGCATAACTAGTTAAAAAAAAACTTGAAATGTGAAAATTAGCAAATCACCAGGTTGACCTTGCACATGTGTCGCACTTAAACTATCTGGGATCTGCGATGTTTAAAGGACAGAAGAAACAACAGCAACAGTAATAACACCAGAAATGATTCACCACGCCTGGTTGGAAATTACCACCTATAGTGCTTTAATTCTTACTTTAGTCTGAATCTCAACAAATGAGGTCAATATTATTCTGCCGTGAAAGCTAGCGATTGGTGGTTGTCAGAACTATGTTGATGGCTTGCTGCAAGTCAGTCTAATAACAATAGACCTAACACAAATCACTAATGTATTACAGTATATAACACATATGTGTACCTACGTGCTGGTCCCTGATGAATCCTCATCAGCATTTATAACAACAAGCACTTTATTTGTAGCTTGGGCTTCATTACGCAAGAAAAACGCGTTAACTTTATTACACACAGCAGTTTTAACAAAACTGTTACAACACTTGCAGAGCACACTTTGTTCCCGTTTTCTCTTCTTTCCAGGTGTCACAAGTTTTCATTTACCTGGAATTATTTTCAATCACTGAAAGTACTGGGAGCTCACACACCTGTCATCTCATCTGTAATAGCAGCTAATTCCTTCACAAGCAATGTCTGATGCTATAGACAAAGATAAGTAAAAACATTCAGAACGGTTATCGTTTCACCACTCTGTAACGGTTTTCCTTGAGCATGTTTCACGACACCAGCAAATGATTCTTGACTGCGGTGCACCACGCTGCTAGATTGAAATGGTTAGGTAAGAGACCTAACTCGTCAGTACGACAGCAGGACTGCAGGATGCATTCAATAACCGTGGGAACAGACTGTTCACTGCTCATAGTGCGCTGGCGCAGGTTACAGGTGACGACTGGCCTTATACTTTAAAAAGCAGCGTGGAAAATTATATGTATAAGAAAATACCCACATGGTAGTAAAAAAAATGTAAGGTCATGCTAGATGTACATTTCATTCCTTGATAATAAATACACATGCAATGATTTTTATAAACAGGAACTACTTTCAGAAGCATACTGACACAGTGCTTGTAGTATGACCAATTATGAATGACTAACTCACGTGTATTTGTTTATACGAGTACTAAAGAAACAGTAAAGGGACTATAGATTAAAGGCAAGCGACTAATGGAGCTCATATCAGAACATTCTATGTATTGCTATATAATTTGTTGAATTTCTATACAATTTGATTTGTACATGATTAATTTATCTTAGGTAAGGTTATTGCAGTGTGAAATCGTGGAAACGTTTTTCAGTGACCCTGTCTTATATGTAGCACCAAATAGTAAGCTGTTTCTAATGAAACCACTGGTCTTATATTTCTTTCTAAAAACATGGCATTTTAAATGTTTTTACAAGCGTTCTCAACTTACAAAAAAATTATGAATGTCCTATTCCTTCTGTTAAAGTGGCTGTAGGTTCAACTTTAAACAAAATGACATTTGGAGAGATATTATTCACAATTACTGTAATATTAAGACATTAAGCCGTTGTTTACCACTGCTACAATGTTGCGTCTAAATTGTGACAAGCTAAACATCATTATTTAGGGTTTGCTTACAAAATTTTTGACAATTTATTTACACACTGTGTTAGAAGAATTCGGGATGGGACACATACAGAGTGCTGTGCATACAGTATTAAAGAGCCGGTGTACAGAAACTTATGTTATGTAAAGGTTACTTCTCAGGTATTTACAGTAGCACAATGATATAAACACATGGCAATGTTTGCAGTATTAAAATATAACTTCAGTATGTAAGTTAGACAGGTTACTAAGCAATTTAAGATAAAGTGAGCACTTTGAAGCTTTAGTTATTTTTATCCATTCAGTTAATTTATGATTTCCTGCCAATTTTTAATATAAACAAAGCACTGTAAGTAACAATCAGGTGAACAGACTGTGTTTATTTTCTGGTCGTTTTCTAAAGAATGTTAGATTTGAACGGATGGTTTAAAAATATGGCTGCTGAAGCAGTCTGAAAATAAATTTTTTTTTGTTACAAAGTCATAGTTACTTTATGGTATATGGTCACAATAAATAATATTTTTGACCGTTGTTGTAGACAAGTTAGTATAAAAAAGTGGTCACTTAATCACAAGCCACCTATGAGTTAGAACTGATGTAATTTACTATTTCAAACCCTTCTGCTTGGGCTATGGGAGTAGGAAGTAACCTTTAAGGGTAAATATGCTGTAAATGTTGCATAATGTGGTAGGGCCACAATTCATGATATTCTTGGCAACTCCCAAACTGAGTACATTACATTTCATTAAGAATGCCTACTGGTCATGGAAATCCTGGAAAAATTGTGGAAATTAAGAGGAAGCTGCAGAAGTAATGGCAGTTTTATCATATAATGTGGTCACATTACATGTTCAATTTAAGTTTTACTTCATATGAACACAATTATAAACAAGGAGGTCAGTCAACCACGGCCTGTAAGGAACCATCTCAGCATTCACCTAGAGTGATTCCTGGAAACAATAGAAAACTGAAATCAGGATGATTGGAACCAGGAATTGAACCCAGGTTGTCCTGAATCAGAGTTGATCGTCCCACTATTGTGTAACTTCACTTGGTGCTAATAAAGATTAAATATGTGTGTGAAAATAAAAACTGCTACTCAGTTCCAGCACTTAACATTCAGGATGGCACATCATTTGACTATTCTTTTTCTTTTCTTGTTGTGTTAAAAAATTATTACTAGTTCAGTTGTCAAGTGTGATTTTATGCCGTATTGTACTTAAGGGTGCTGCCTACTTGCACGTTAGAGACTGAGAAATGACCGAGATATAAGGGTGACCTTGAAATTCGCATCAAATTCTGCATCTCCTCAATCAGCTAAGCTCTGAACTAGCGTACAAGGTTCTTGCTGAACCGTTTTTACTATGGGACTGAGCAGTGACATTATAATTTTATTGGTGGAAAGTCTGCAGCAAAGTTCATTGCACATTGCAGTCTGAGTTTCACATACATCTGGTTAGTACATTTTAAAGTACGACAGTCTGAAACGGCAGTTTCTAACCATGTTGGAGGGCTTAGAAACAGTGTTTTTAATGAGCATAGTGTCTTAACAGTGGGTTCCGACCTTGTCTGGAGTGTGTTTTCTTTTCATACATTGGCATAAAGGGCACATGTGGAATTGTTTGTAGAAAAAAAAAACGTATTTACTAACACACTGCAACACACTTGAAGCGAGATGTAGGCAGCTGCCTAACAGATAAAATTTCTACGGAAAAGGCTGTTTGATTAGCTAAATTTATTGTAAACAGTGTTAAGTGCAGGTTTTTTCAAACAAATTTGCTTAAAGCCAAAAAAAAATTATTGTTTCTAATGTCAAACGTAATGTAGGCAAGTTTTAATTTTATAATGGTGTTTATTTAATAGATTTTCGTTTAGGATGCTGACCAACAGCACAGGGCTTAACTGTGTTCTAGTGGTGCAGCAAATATGACTTAATAAATTCTGTTATCAATTGTGAGAAAATTAATCTGCGGGTACCAATTCAGTTGTAACTGATTATTACATTTAATATGCTTTTATTATTTTACATTATAAAAGTGCAAACAATTTTAAATAGTATGCATTATCTTTAACAGTGTACTCTTGGACGTACAAAAACATAAGATTAACATTGAAATGTATATTCAAATGTGTTTCATGTATTCTGTAGATTTTTTAAAATTCAATATTTTTTTAAATTTCAATATTCTTGGATGTTGTCCATAACTAAACTTGGTAATTGGTTAAGAAATTGGTTAAATAATCGCTGTAGTGGTTAACAAAAAATAACAACGAATCACTGCTTCTGATGCATCTGTTTCTGCATCGGTGCATCACTACTATGTACATAGTCACAAATAAATTATATATATTTTTTTGTTTTCCATAACATATACCTACCTATACAGGGTGGACCAGAATTCACGTGCCAAAGTCCGGGAGGGGATTCGTTATGGAAAATAAGGTGGGGTATATAAACCAACACTATTCTGTGGTAAATATTAAGGGAGCTACGCCACGTTGAAAAAAATAATTTTTTAAACATTTGTCGAAAAATACTAGAAAATATAAGAGATAGAGCCACCAAAATTGGCATAGAGCTCAAAGAATTGGAGCACATTAAT